>JAXQQM020078544.1:0-16288 GCA_034641835.2 Pinus albicaulis
TTGTTGGGAAAAATAATGAGAGGGTGGGGGGGGGGGGTGAATTAGTATTTAGTGCAGACAATAAAACTTTGATATTTCTTTCTTAAAAACCCATACGCTACTTTCCTGAAGCCAACTCGCGTATATACGCGGATATCCTTTACAGAACTTGCGTATATCCAGTGATCTAATTATGCATTTAGTTCTTGACTTAGATCATTGCATTGCTCATTCATCAGATGTTTAGAAAACAGTAAAAAGGTGCAGAAATAACAGAACAATCATCACACATAAGCAACACACATGAGCACCATGGTTTTTAGGTGGAAACCCAATTCGGGAGAAAACCACCGTTGCCATTGTCTCAGTCTTCAATATTTATTATTAAGAAAACTTCTTACAACATGTACTGGCGCAGACTCATACCATCACGCAGGCACCCACCTGCAGAAGGCTACAACCATCTCTTGTTTACCAGCCTCTCCTGGAAGGGACCAACAACCCCCTACTCTCATTTACCAGCCTCACCTGGAAGGGAGCTACTACCCCCTGATATTAGCACCAACCTCTACTGGCAGAAAGCTTCTACTTTCAGAATGAAGGCTTCAACCCTCAGATCCACTGCAGACCACGTTTCATCAATTTTCAAACTAGATCAAACAGCTTCAACACAATTCTTCACTTATCAAAAAACATCCTTTTTCATTCCATCAAACAGAACAGTGAAACCACTGTAACCTGAATATCAAAGATAGCCCAAACATCAGAATAGATTTGCAGAAACTCAATCAGCTTTGAGCAACCATCAGTTCAGATACCATACGCGCTTTTCTTTAAACAAACCCGCGTATATACGCGCTTTTAATGAAGCGAACCCGCGTATATATTTGTGCACTTTTTCAGAAAAACCCTAATAGCCCATACGTGCTTTTGTTTAAACAGATCCGTGTATACACGCACCTTCCATGAAACGAACCTGCGTATAGATCTATAAAAGATAAACTTTGCAGAAAAGACCAGATCTATGAACTTACCCAGATTTCTTCAACTTCTTCAACGGATTTGTGCCGGGTCTTCATTACCTCTTTTCAGATCATCCTAGAGACTCATCATTTCCAGATCTACAGATTTTTAACCTTCATCATATTCATAGGTGCATCAAAGATTCAGATCTATCGATTAAGAACAGAGTTCATCCATACAGATTAACTTCAGAGTGAAGTATTCATTAAAACCCAGACATCTTTCCCCCCCTTGCATAATGAAATTCTTCTCCTTAAATAGATTTAGCCTTTGTCAATACCATGAGCCAAAACCACTTCACTTCCAATGGTATTCCTGGGCAGGATCAATTAGAAAATCAAGCGCTCAATACAATGGGTCAATACCATGGTAAAGTCCCTTGGTTTTATAAATTTAGAGCGCAATTAGGCATACGCGACTTGGCACAATATTTTTTGCGTGCATACGTGACTTCCCCTAAACAAACCCGCGTATGATTTGTGACATACCTTGTTTAACATTCTTCTTGCACATACTGGAGATTCTTTCATCTGCAACTTCTGTACTGATTGTAGATACATCAGATTTACATCATTAACAATTTCATCAAGTACAACTTCATCAGATAGGTTGCCATCAAGGACAACACCCTGCATCATATTTCCAATCATCTCATTTCATCAATTAAGTTGCCATCAAGGACAACACATGCCAAAAATCTCCCCCTTTGGACTTGATGGCAACCACGATGGTGTTTGATCACCACATTAGATAGATACCGTGATAATATCCCCCTATTCAAACACCATGTCATTCTCCCCCTTTGACATCAAGGGCAAAGGGCGGATCAAAACCATCATGAGAAAGAAGAGCGCTGTAGATCTGATGTGCACTGAAGTTACCATGCTCCCCCTGAGTTCAAGCTGAGTCTTCAAACATATTTTTCAATGAAGTACATGACTCTATGACCTTTCCTATCACCAAGGATTCATACTTACATCAAAGATCCAACCAAGTGGATTTACGCATTTTGAATCAACTACCCAACAAAGTGGGTTTACAAATTTGAACAAGTCCTTACATGATTGAAAAATACAATTTTACATCATAGGTCTCAACATGACCTTTTCAACAAATTACAAATATGAATTTTTATGACCAATACCAGAAAGACCTCAAGAGAGATATCATAGTACAGAACCATCATAATGCCAACAATGCATTATACTCAGCAAGGCTAATGCTCCCCCTGAAGCTGTGCATCCAATGCATCCTTTCCATATGACCAAATCTCCCCCTTTGCTTGTGCATCCTGAACACTTTCAACATAAAATCATCAAGGCATCTTCACCCAATATAGAATGAAACAGAAATATAAGAGCTGAAATATCGCCAGAGACTCCAAACCACATCAGAGATACCAAACAGCACCACAGCTTGTGCTAAAGAAATGCTGACCCTGAAAAAATTGTCAGCAGCCACTCATACGCGGTTTTCTGTGTATGAACTCGCATATATACGCGATTGTCTTTAAGGAAACCCGCGTATCCAATTTAATCTTCTGAATTTAAGCAGATTTTTTCTTCTGAATGGCAGAGACTACTCCTAGCTTTTGTCTTAGATATTTAAATGCTTCCCTGGGCAGAGGTTTGGTAAAGATATCAGCAACTTGTTCTTTGGAGGGAACATACTCCAACTTCACCTTTTGTTCAAGCACTTGCTCACGTAAGAAGTGATACTTGATGGGAATGTGCTTGGTCTTCGAATGCATAATAGGATTATTTGAGATATTGATGGCACTTGTATTATCACACATAATGGAGATAGGAGGTGTACATTTGATTTGAAAATCTTGTAAGGTTTGCATCATCCAAAGGAGTTGAGTGCAACAAGATGCGGCAGCCACATATTCTGCTTCTGTTGTAGATAAGGCCATAGAATTTTTCTTCTTGCTGAACCAAGATACTAATCGGGGTCCCATATAGAATGCACCACCACTAGTGCTTTTTCGATCATCAACATTTACAGCCCAATCTGCATCAGTGTAAGCATGAAGAGTAAGATCAGCATTCTTTGGATACCATAGTCCAAAGTCTTGAGTTCCTTGTAGATATTTGAATATTCTTTTGACAGCCTGAAGGTGAGACTCTTTTGGATTAGCTTGGAATCTTCCAACAATCCCAACTGCATGCATAATGTCTGGTCTAGTCCCAGTGAGATAAAGTAGGCTTCCTATCATTGATCTGTATTCTGGTTGATTCACCGTGGGAGAATCATCATGAGAACTGAGATTACATCCGGTTATCATTGGTGTACTTACAGGTTTGCATTCTTCCATGCCATACTTCTTTAGAATTTGCTTAAGATATTTTTCTTGTGATAAGAATATACCATCTGTAGTTTGATGCACTTGCAAGCCAAGAAAGAATGTTAGTTCTCCAAGTAAGGACATTTCAAATTCTTGCTGCATGACAGAAGCAAATTTCCGACTCATAGATTCTTCATTACTCCCAAAAATGATATCATCAACATATACAACCACAATCAATAGTTTATCATTTTCAACTTTTGTGTATAAGTTGCTATCAGCAGACCCCTTTGAAAATCCTTGTTGATGAAGATATTTGTTAAGACGATAATACCATGCCCTTGGAGCTTGTTTGAGACCATATAGAGCCTTTTTAAGTCTACAAACAAGATTTTCATCATTTCCCAAAATGAATCCTTCCGGTTGTTCTATATAAACTTCTTCTTCTAGATCACCATTGAGAAATGTAGATTTAACATCCATTTGATAAACATTGATTTGTTGAAAACTTGAAAAAGCAAGAAACATTCTTATGGCTTCAAGTCTAGCTACAGGAGCAAAAGTTTTTTCAAAGTCTATACCTTCTTGTTGAGTATACCCCTTACAAACCAGTCTAGATTTGTTCTTGAATATCCATTTAGTTCCAATGACATTTTTATCATGTGGTCTTGGTACCAATTCCCAAGTGTGATTCTTTTCAATTTGATCAAGCTCTTCATTCATGGCTTAAATCCAACATTCATCTTTGCTAGCTTCATTGACATTGTGTGGTTCAATCGTGGATAGAAATGCCAGATAGCTAGAAGATCCCACAAGAGTCCTCCTTGTTTGTACACCTGATTCCTTGTCTCCCAAAATTTGAGATTCAGGATGATTCTTTTGAACATATCTGGATGGAGCCATTTTAGATAAATCATCTTCAGGTTCTTCATTGGATCCACTGTCTATATCATTTATATTTGATGTAGAAGGACAAAATTCACCATCGTCTTCTTCTATTGTTTTTTTTTCTTCTTTAGGGGCTACAGGAGACTCATCAATAACAACATCAATACATTCAACAATCTTTCGAAGCCTTTTATTGTAACATTTGTATGCTCTGCTTGTATATGAGTAACCAAGAAGTATTCCTTCATCTGATCTAGGTTCAAACTTGCCAAGCTTTTCATCATTATTTTTGATAAAGAATTTACTTCCAAAAACTCTAAAATGCTTCACAGAGGGAGAATTACCATACCAGAGTTCATATGGAGTTTTGTCACTATTTACCCGAACATGTGCCTTGTTGAGAATGTTTGCTACTGTATGTGCTGCTTCTCCCCAGAAAGTGTCAGGTGTTCTAGAATCATCAAGCATAGCTCTAGCCATTTGTTGAATTGTTCTATTCATTATTTCTTCTATGCCATTTTGTTGTGGAGTGCCAGCTACAGAGAACTGTCTTTTTATGCCATGTTGTTCACAAAATTCAAGGAATTCATTTGATGTATATTCTCCTCCTCGATCAGATCTAAGACACTTGATTTTTAGATCTAATTCATTTTCCACCAGTGCTTTGAAGATTTGAAAATTTTCAAATGCTTCGTCTTTTTGTTTAATCAACCCAATCCAACACATTCTAGAGAAATCATAAATAAATAAGATATAGTATTCTTCACCACGTGGTGACTTTTTCCTCATAGGTCCACATATGTCAGTATGAACGAGTTCAATAGGCCTACTTGATGAACCTTCCTTGGCATTAAATTCTACTCTGGTCTGTTTACCGAATTGGCAAGATTTACATATGATACTCTTTGGTAGAGTAATATTGGGAAGACCACGAACAGCTTTAAGTCTGCTTGATTTTTTGATTTGAGAGAAGCTCAGATGCCCCAGCCTTCTATGCCATAGCCAATTTTCTGAATATTTTCTCAAGTAACATTGATCTTTGCAGTTCTTCAATACATACAGGTTCCTTGGAGTTCTTTTTCCTTTTATAATTGTTTTACTTGTATCAAGATCACGTACCACACATTCTTTTGAACTAAAGACAACCTCAGTTCTTTGATCACACATTTGACTCACACTTAACAGGTTATGTCTTAATCCATCCACATACATGACATTATTAGCTTTCACCTTTTCTTTTAGAAAAACAGACCCTTTTCCCTTAATGACATCAGGTGTATCATTTCCAAATGTAACATTCTTTTCCTTTTCTAGGGCATTATATGCATGAAGTTTGTTTTTGTCACTTGTCATATGTTTTGAGCATCCGCTATCAATATACCATTGATTTTCTTCACCTTCTACAAATAAATCTATGCCACAATTTTCAACCTATATTTCCTTCTTTTTCCACACTTTGGAGCTTGAAGGAACATGTTCTTTTGGCTGGACTTTGCTCCTGCATTCATATTCTTCATGGCCAAAGTTATTTCAATAAGCACATTCAACTTCATTTTGAAGAGGAGAAACGTTGTTATAGGTGTTCTTCTTTGGTTCAATATCCATCCTTTTCTTTCTTGCTTCTCTTGTCATGATGGTTTTATATGCAACACATTGAACAACTTTATGACCAAAATTGTGACATGAGAAACATTGTCCATTGAAGTAGAAATTTCTGCGATCATGAAATCTTCTATTTGAATTTACCTGTTGGTTGTAGCTTCTTTGAAAGATATCCCTGTTAGTGTTCCTTGAATTGAGATGATCATGCTTTACCTGTAAAGATTCTTTATTCCCTTGCTGAGTGGCAGAATGTAGTAAACCAGTTGTAGCTGCTTTTAGATAATTTGGTGCTAAAGATTGAGAAGATTCTCTGGTATATCCAAGACCTGTCTTTATAAGAGGAGAACGTTGTACCTTGATAATCTCATCTAAGGTTTCAGATCCTTTAGCAAATCTAAGATTCAGAGTCTTTTCTTTCTCAAAATATTTTCTTACACTTACCACTTCACATTCTAATTTCTCAATGTGTTTCTTTGCTTCTTCAAACTGCTTTTCCAGAGTCTCTATGGTTATTTTCCTTTCTTCTAAGAGTATTTTACATTCTTCTAAGAATATTTTGAGTTGATTGTTTTCTTCAAGAAAATCATTGTCCTCTAGAGCATCCACAAACGTATCCTTTTCTTCTATAGATTCAAATGCCATGAGAAGTCTAAGATATTGTTCACATTCTTCCTCACTATTAGATAACCCATCACTGTCTTCATTAGTATAGTAACTTTTCTTAGTGCTAGATCGGTTCTTATTCCTTCTTGCTATTTCTTTCCCCTTAGCAGATGTGTCTTTATAAGGACACTTTGCAGCATAATGACCAACTCTTCCACAATCAAAACATTTGAAAGGAAGCTTACCTTTGAATCTTTCGGTTCCTAGTTGGAGTCTACTCACAAAATTTGCCTCATCTTCTTCTGAGATATATCCTGATGCTTCTCCTTTTTGAACTACTTTCCCTTTTATAAAAGCTTTAAAAAGAGCTTATTTGACTTCAGATGGTCCTCCTCTCCTCATTTCATATGCATTCAGCATGCCATGAAGTTGCACCACAGTAAGAGTTTGAAGATCCTGTTTTTCTTCAAGAGCAGAGACTTTTGATTCAAATTTTTCCGTTAGCGATCTTAAGATTTTCTCAACCAAAGTAGATTCCGTGATTGTTTCTCCCAGATTTCTCATACGATTTACAACATCATCAAGACATAATAAGAAATTGGCAATACTTTCATCATTATGCATTTTTAAATTTTCATATTCAATTCTGAGAGTTTGAAGTTTTGCACTTTTTACCTTTTCATCACCTTCATAACTTAGAATGATTTTGTCCCATATTTCCTTTGCCGTATTCAGCTGCATGAATTTGAAAAATTTAGATTTAGTTAGACTTCTGGTTAGAGCATTGACCGCCTTTGCATTTGATTCATAGTCCTTCCTTTTAGTTGGATATGTTGGTATAGCAGCTCGATATTGATATCCTTGTTCAAAAATGGCCTATATATCTGCTCCCATAGACTGTAGATAGGATCTCATCCTTATTTTCTAGAAGATTAAATTACTTATGTTGAAGAGTGGAGGCTTGATAGATGCTGTTCCCTCTTGACTGCTCATCTTGCTTGATCTTCCTTCTAGCGGTTAAGCCTTTTCAGAAGGACCTGCTCTGATACCAATTGTTGGGAAAAATACTGAGAGGGGGGGCGGGGGGGGGGGGGTGAATCAGTATTTAATGCAGACAATAAAACTTTGATATTTATTTCTTAAAAACCCATACGCTACTTTCCTGAAGCCAACTCGCGTATATACACGGATATCCTTTACAGAACTCGCGTATATCCAGTGATCTAATTATGCATTTAGTGCTTGACTTAGATCATTGCATTACTCATTCATCAGATGTTTAGAAAACAGTAAATAGGTGCAGAAAGAATAGAAAAATCATCACAGATAAGCAACACACATGAACACCAGGATTTTTAGGTGGAAACCCAATTCGGGAGAAAACCACCACTGCCATTGTCTCAGTGTTCAATATTTATTATTAAGAAAAATTCTTACAACATGTACTGGCGCAGACTCATACCAGCACGCAGGCACCCACCTGCAGAAGGCTACAACCTTCTCTCGTTTACCAGCCTCTCTTGGAAGGGAGCAACAACCCCCTGCTCTCATTTACCAGCCTCACCTGGAAGGGAGCTACTACCCCCTGATATTAGCACCAGCCTCTACTAGCAGAAAGCTTCTACTTTCAGACTGAAGGCTTCAACCCTCAAATCCACTGCAGACCACGTTTCATCAATTTTCAAACTGGATCAAACAGCTTCAACACAATTCTTCACTTATCAACAAACATCCCTTTTCATTCCATCAAACAGAACAGTGAAACCACTGTAACCTGAATATCAGAGATAGCCCATACTTCATAATATATGTGCAGAAACTCAATCAACTTTGAGCAACCATCAGTTCAGATACCATACGTGCTTTTCTTTAAACAGACCCGTGTATATACGTGCTTTTAATGAAGCGAACCCGCATATATATTTGTGCACTTTTTCAGAAAAAACCTAACAGCCCATACGTGCCTTTGTTTAAACAGATCCGCGTATACATGCACCTTCCATGAAACGAACCTGTGTATAGATCTATAAAAGATAAACTTTGCAGAACATACCAGATCTATGAACTTACCCAGATTTCTTCAACTTCTTCAACAGATTTGCGCCAGGTCTTCATTACCTCTTTTCAGATCATCCTAGAGACTCATCATTTTCAGATCTACAGATTTTGAACCTTCATCATATTCATAGGTGCATCAAAGATTCAGATCTATCGATTAAGAACAGAGTTCATCCATACAGATTAACTTCAGAGTGAAGTATTCATTAAAACCCAGACATCTTGCCCCCCCTTGCACAATGAAATTCTTCTCCTTAAATAGATTTAGCCTTTGTCAATACCATGAGCCAAAACCACTTTACTTCCGATGGTATTCCTGGGCGGGATCAATTAGAAAATCAAGCGCTCAATACAATGGGTCAATACCATGGTAAAGTCCCCTGGTTTTATAAATTTAAAGCGCAATTAGGTAGACGTGACTTGGCACAATCTTTTCCACGTGCATATGCGACTTCCCCTAAACAAACCCGCGTATGATTTGTGACATACCTGGTTTAATATTCTTCTTGCACATACTAGAGATTATTTCTTCTGCAACTTCTGTACTGATTGTCGATACATTGGATTTACATCATTAAAAATTTCATCAAGTACAACTTCATCAGATAGGTTTCCATCAAGGACAACACTCTGGATCATATTTCCAATCATCTCATTTCATCAATTAAGTTGCCATCAAGGACAACACATGCCAACAAAATTTGATGCAGGGGCATTAGACACTAGCCAGCAATGTAGGAGGTTTTGTCCACATGTTGTGGCTAGGAGGGTTCAAAATCACTTCCATTGTAACAGCTAGGTGTCAATACCTCAGCTGATTGTATTATTTTAGATGAGTTAGAGTCGTAGAAATCGAATAGCTTAGTTAGTCTAGCTGTCATATTTCAGTTAGTTAAGTTATTTTAATTAGGATGTTGATTTTCTAAAACAATCCTCATAGAGAAACCGAATAGACAAATGTTCATGTATATAAATGTAATCCCTCGGATGTATATAGGAGGGAGCAGAGGAGAAGAAAGGAGAAATTTCTGCAATAAAACTCTGTGTATTGAGCAATTGCTTCCGGTTGAATATACTTCGAGTCTTGTTGATTTCCAAACTGTCTGAAATGATAATTGTGAATAATTGTTTAACTGTGAGGCAATTGTGCATTGGAAATTCCGTTTCTCTGTCTTTAAATTCCCATAAATTGGTTGGATAACCCTGTAAATCCACCCCACCCGCAGGCGAGGTCGGTGTAGAGAATCATGGGCGTGAACACTATTCAAATATAAAATCCCCGCTTAATAAAGAGAGACAGAGTCATGATTTCGAAACCTGACCCGAAGAATAGACGTGAGAAAAAAAAACCAAAAGGAATAACGTAACCCCGAACAAACCCTGGTAAGGTACTGTACAAAACCACGAGCAGATTTGAGGAGGCGAATTGCCCATATCGCACCGCTTTTGGTTTGTAAGCAGTATTTCCCGGTCGCTGAGCGACTCCATAGAGCTGTCGACGCGTGGCAAGGTGGACCCCCGGAAAACCACCATTCAGAGCGCGCCATCACGCATTAACGTTCGTACCAGGAGGCCAAGCGATATGCATACGAGCCATTGATTTGGGAGAGGGCTATCAGACGGTGATCATTGGATAAAGATGTGCGGGAGATAACCGGTACGGTGCGTGCTGTTGATTGGGTCATCGAGCATAGAGGTGGGGCCCGGTGCAAGGGTTATTACACAGCGGATGGGTTTAATATAAAGTTTCAAAGATTAAACATTGGCTATAAGGTTGGCTGCATAATATAAAGTTCGGGAATATAATTTAAAGTTAAAATGTTGTGGATAGTATTTATTTATCAAATTCTATGAATTTGATAAATAAACTGGAAGGAAGAGAAAGTAGACCACGCGGGGTAAACAAAAGGGAAGTGCTGACAGAGCCGCGCTATCGTTGACCACCTCTCCTCAGGGGTGAATTTCAGCATTTTTGTGTCATTTGTGGTATCAGAGCCATTTTTTTAAGGTTTTTTTTTGCAGAAGAGCTGACATGGAGATCCAAGTCGGTAGAGGTGCTTGCAGAAGGAGGCCTGTTGCCAACGCAGAGGTGTTGGGGATGTTGCAGAGGGTCGAGGCCGGAATGGATGCCATGGAACGAAGACAGCCTAGAGATCCAGAAGACATTAGTGAACTTGAAACAGAAGAAGCTGAAGAAAATGTCGAGATTTCTCCTGACATGAGGCTCCTTAAAACTGTTCTGGGGTCTATAGTTAAGCCTAGAATTGAAGTGTCGAGTTATGCAGGGGGACTGAATCCAGAGGAACTGGTGGATTGGATAAATGAAATGAATAAATTCTTCGATTATGAACAAATAAGCGAAGATAAAAGGGTCAAGTTTGCAGTGATAAAGCTGAAAGGACATGCTGCACTTTGGTGGGATGGAGTGCAGGCAGAGAGAAGGAGAGTTGGCAAGCAACCTATCAAGAGCTGGACCAGAATGATGGCTAAATTAAAAGTTAAATTCTTGCCTAGTGATTACCAGCTGAAATTGTATAAGGAAATGCATAACCTGAGACGGAGGTTGCTGACAGTAAAAGAATACACAGAGGAATTCTATAGAGTAAGCATAAGGGCTGGGCAATTCTAAGACACACCTGAGAAGATTTCTAGATATGTGAATGGTCTCAAGTTGGAGATCCAAGATGAGATTGGTCTCCTATCTCCTAATATAGTGGAAGAGGCCTATCAGATGGCCTTGAAATCAGAGGAGAAACTCCTGAGGAAATAGTCTGCCAAGAAGAGAGGTACTTTCCATGGAAAGGGAAGTCAAGGTGGTAGAGGAAAGCCTACTACACCCAAGGATGGAGCTAACAGTAGCTCACCTCAGAATGCATCTGCAGAGGATGACGCAAGGGGCAGAAGGGGTTCTTACAGAGGAAAAGGAAGAGGAGGCAAAGATAGAGGCAGAGGTAGAGAATTAAGGTGCTATAGATGTCAGCAAGTGGGACATAAGCACTATGAGTGTCTTGAGAATGTGGGTGCTGGTCCAAGAAATGCCGTTTTTGCCCAGGCTGGAGAAGAGGTAGAAATTAAAGAAGAAATTCTTCCAGAGAGGGGACAATAATTGGTGGTGAATAAGGTCTTGTTGAAACAAGCTAAAGAGGTCACTGAGCTTGCACAAAGGAAGATTTTGTTTAGGAGCATATGAAAAGTCCAAGGGAAATGCTGCCAGCTAGTCATTGATAGTGGTAGCACAGACAATCTGGTTTCCACTGAGGTAATAGAGAAGTTGAAGCTGAAGACAAGGGAGCATCCAACTCCCTACAGGGTGTCCTGGCTGCACAAAGGGCACCAGCTGGTTGTAAAAGAGTAGTGTGAGATAGAGCTGCAAATGGGAAAATACAAAGATAAGGTCCTGTGTGATGTAATGCCCATGGATGTGTGTCATATAATGCTAGGTAGACCTTGGCAATTTGACAGAGCAACAGTGCATGATGGCAATAATAACACTTACAAGTTCTTCAAGGATGGGGTACATCATACATTGATACCCATGGAATAAGGAGAGCCATCCAGTAGAGTGATTGATCCAAAGACCTTGTTGCTGAGTGGGAAGGAATATCTGCAGTAGATAGAAGAAGAAGAGGTAAGTTTTGCTTTAGTTTGCAAGCCTAAAGTAGTTCTTACTTCTACAAAGATTTCTGATTTACCAGTAGAAATCCAAGATATGTTAGATGAGTATTGTGACATTATTGTGGATGATTTACCTGATGAGCTGCCACCTGTGAGAAAGATCAGCCGTCAGATAGATTTTATCCCTGGTTCAAATCTGCCAAATAAGGAAACCTACAGAATGACTCCCAAATAAAATGAGGAAATCAGTAGACAAGTACAGGAATTGGTGGACAAGGGGTTGATTAGAGAAAGTTTGAGTCCATGTGCAGTACCAGCAGTATTGAGCCCAAAGAAAGATGGAGGCTGGAGGATGTGTACTGATTCCAGAGAAATTAATAAGATCACAATCAGGTATAGATTCCCTTTTCTTAGAGTTGAGGATTTGATGGACTGTTTGAGTGGTGCTAAATATTTCTCAAAGATATATTTGAAGAGTGGATACCACCAGATTAGAATAAGAGAGGGTGATGAGTGGAAAACTACCTTTAAAACAAAAGAAGGATTATATGAATGGATGGTAATGCCTTCTGGGTTTTCAAATTCACCTAGCACTTTTATGAGACTTATGAATGAAGTATTAAGGGAATTTATTGGTAAATTTGTGATAGTGTATTTGGATGATATATTAGTTTTCAACATAACTAAAGAAGAACATTTAAGGCATCTTAATCATGTCTTGAAGAAGTTGCACCAAGAGAAACTGCTGATAAATTTGAAGAAATGCTCATTCATGAAGCAAGAGTTGGTGTATTTGGGGTTTGTTGTTTCTGCAGAAGGATTGAAGATGGACCCAGAAAAGGTTAAGGCAATTGTGGAGTGGCCTTCACCCAGGAATGTTTTTGAGGTAAGAAGTTTCCATGGACTTGCTAGTTTTTACAGAAATTTTATAAGAAAATTTAGTAAGATCAATGCACTCATAATTGAGACAATAAAGAAGAGAAAACAGCCATTTAAGTGGACTGCTGAAGCAGAAAGAAATTTTAAAGTTTTGAAGAAGAAGATAACTGAGAAGCGTGTTTTGATTTTGCCTGATTTTACTAAACCATTTCAAGTAAAATGTGATGCCAGTGGAGAGGCCATTGGAGATGTGTTGAGTCAGGATGATAGGCCTGTGGAATATTTTAGTGAGAAGCTAAATGACACCAGAAGAAAGTATTCCTCTTATGAGAAGGAATTCTATGTAATTGTTTAGGCACTGAAGAAGTGGAGACATTACTTGATTTCCAGGGAATTTGTATTATATTCTGACAATCATTCTTCACAGTATATTGTACAGCAGCCCAAGTTGAAACATAAGCATGCTAAATGGGTTGAGTATCTCCAAGGTTTTAATTTTGTTTTGAAACATATAAGTGGTCAAGCCAATAAAGTAGCTAATGCTTTGAGTAGGAGGAATGTGCTTGTTCAAGAAACAAATTTTGAAGTTGTAGGATTTGATTTTCTGAAAGAATTGTATAAAACAGATCCAGATTTTAAAGAAGCATTTGAGGGATGTAGTAACCCTGTTTTAAAAGATAGAATCCAGTGGCTAGATTTTTTCCTGCAGGAGGACTTGTTATTCAGGAGAAGCCAACTGTGTGTACCAAGATGTTCCATGAGGGAAAATTTGATCAGAGAGAAGCATAGTGGTGGACTTACTGGACACTTTGGTACTGATAAGACTTATGAGAAGCTGAGTCACTTTTCTTTCTGGCCCAAGATGAGAGCAGAAGTGGACAAGTTTGTGAAGAATTTCAAAATCTGTCAATATGCAAAAGGAAGGAGCCAGAATGCAGGATTGTACACTCCCTTACCTATTCCAAATAGGCCTTGGGACATGGTGAGTATGGATTTTGTTCTAGGATTACCCAAGACTCAAAGAGGGAATGATGTAGTCTTTGTTGTGGTGGATAGATTCTCCAAAATGGCACATTTTATTCCATGCTATAAAACTAGTGATGCCACCCATGTTGCTAACTTGTTCTTCAAAGAAGTTGTTAGATTGCATGGGTTACCCAAGAGTATTGTTTCAGACAGAGACACCAGATTTGTGGGTCACTTTTGGAGGAAATTGTGGAGGAAAATTTGTACCAAACTGAGTTTCACCTCAGCTTCTCATCCTCAGATTGATGGAAAAACTGAAGTGGTGAATAGGAGTCTGGGAAATTTGTTGAGAAGTCTTGCAGGAGAACATCCCAAGCAATGGGATCATATTTTTCCCCAGGCAGAATATGCATATAATGACTCACCAAACAGAAGCACATGGAAGAGTCCGTTCCATATTGTGTATGGAATGCACCTGAGAGGAATATCAGAGTTAAGAAACCTGGGAAAGGCAGAGCTAAGGAGTGCATATGGGGAGGAATTTCCTTCAGAGATCCAGGCCATACATGAACAAGTGAAACAACAACTACAAGGCAGAAGCATCAGATACAAAAGCAGAGCAGACTTGAGCAGAAAAGAAGTTCATTTTGAAGTAGGAGATCTGATTTTGGCACACTTGAGAAAGTAGAGATTCCCTAAGAAGCAGTATAACAAATTGAAGTTAAAAAAGATTGGGCCATGCAAGATACTTAGGAAGTTTTTTGCAAATGCTTATGAGATTGAATTACCTCCTGATGTTGGAATATATCCCATTTTTAATGTTGCAGATTTGTACAAGTATGAAGATGATGGTGCAGAAGAAAGATCAGCAGACAAGGAATAAATTGAGTGGAGAGAACAGCTACCTCCAGCGCAACCACTACAACCAGAGAAGATATTGGATAAAAGACCATTCAAAAGGACCAAAGGACAAGAGTACTTTCAGTACTTGATCAAATGGAAGGACAAGCCAGAGGAAGATGCCACTTGGATGACTGAAGGGATGTTGCAGAAGATAGGTAGGTCAGTGGAAGAGCTCATGGACAAGAGCCCATGAAGAAAATTTCCCTCGGGAGTCTGATGCAGGGGCATTAGACACTAGCCAGCAATGTAGGAGGTTTTGTCCACATGTTGTGGCTAGGAGGGTTCGAAATCACTTGAATTGTAATAGCTAGGTGTCAATACCTTAGCTGATTGTATTATTTTAGATCAGTTAGAGTCATAGAAGTCGAATAGCTCAGTTATTCTAGCTGTCATATTTCAGTTAGTTGAGTTATTTAATTAGGCTGTTGATTTTCTAAAATGGTCCTCATAGACGAAACAAACAGACAAATGTTCAAGTATATAAATGTAATCGCTTGGATGTATATAGGAGGGAGCAGAGGAGAAGAAAGGAGAAATTTCTGCAGTAAAACTTTGTGTATTGAGCAATTGCTTCCGGTTGAATAGACTTCGAGTCCTATTGATTTCCAAACTGTCTGAATTGATAATTGTGAATAATTGTTTAACTATGAGGCGATTGTGCACTGTAAATTCTGTTTCTCTATCTTTAAATTCCCGTAAATTGGTTGGATAACCCTGTAAATCCACCCCACCCGCAGGCGAGGTCTGTGTAGAGAATCATGGGTGTGAACACTGTTCAAATATAAAATCCCCGCTTAATAAAGAGAGACAGAGTCGTGATTTCGGAACTTGAACCGAAGATTAGACAAGAGAAAAAAAAACCAAAAGGAATAACATAACCGCGGAAAAACCCTGGTAAGGTACTGTACAAAACCATGAGCGGATTTGAGGAGGTGGATTGCCCATATCGCACCACTTTTGGTGTGCAAGCGGTATTTCCTAGTCGCGGAGCGATTCCATAGAGCTGTCGACGCGTGGCAAGGTGGACCCCCGGGAAACCACCGTTCAGAGCGCGCCATCGCACATTAACGTTCGTACCAGGAGGCCGAGCGATATGCGTACGAGCCGTTGATTTGGGAGAGGGCAATCGAACGGTGATTATTGGATAAAGACGCGCGGGAGATAACCGGTACAGTGCGTGTGGTTGATTGGGCCATCGAGCATAGAGGTGGGGCCCGGTGCGAGGGTTATTACACAGCGGATGGGTTTAATATAAAGTTTCGAAGATTAAACATTGGCTATAAGGTTGGTGGCATAATATAAATTTTGGGAATATAATTTAAAGTTCAAAAATTGTGGATAGTATTTATTTATCAAATTCTACGAATTTGATAAATAAACTGGAAGGAAGAGAAAGTAGACCACGCGGGGTAAGGGAAGTGCTGACAGAGCCACGCTATCGTTGACCACCTCTCCTCAGGGGTGACTTTCAGCATTGTTGCGTCA
>JAXQQM020071442.1:0-83878 GCA_034641835.2 Pinus albicaulis
GAAGTTATTGAAATTGTTGATGATACAAAAGCTATATCCTGTGCTGCTAGGCTTATACCAGGATTTTGACATGGATTCTATTATTAACCTCAAGCGTAGGAGCATGGTATCTGAAATAAATTTGACAAGGGTGGTGTTCCCTCTGGATCCAGTAGAGGGAGAAAGATACATAGAGCGAGTGTGCAATCAATATGCCGATGGTGATATTGATCATGTCTAAAAATTGATTTCGAGGGATGAGGATTAGATCAACCCCACAGTAGATGGTCGGTTTAGTTGGGATAAGGATAGTTCATTCTTATTAGACTCGGATGAAGGATTGGAAAACTAGCAGAATCACTTACATGAAGTATGCACATTATGTTGTAATCGGGTAACCAGATCCATGCATTGTATATCCTCTCAGGTATGTAAAATTCCCCATTATGATAGTATAGGAGATTTAAATCTATTTTTAGATACAATTTAAAGGGATATCCCAGAAGAACTATGGTTCTCCGTGCTTGATCTAGATCTACGATCAACCCCAAAACATTGGTGGTGAACTCATAAAGAGAATATTGCTACTTGGAAGGAATTCCATTGATTGCTATTATTGCGATTTGGTAGCCCAACACCCAAATGAAAATAACATATTTATGCATAGAGGATCCACACATTCAATTATCTAATTTGACTGTGGTTTGGGGATAAGAGTTGTATCTAGACTTAGTTCACATATTCATCCATACATTAGACAGGGTACCCATGAATTGGTACTTAGAGAGTGAGCTACAACATTGTACTGTTAAATGGAATGTGCTAAAATAAGGCTTAATTTTTACTTTCATCTTTGAAAGAGGGTTCCAAAGCATTGATGAGGAATTACAAGACATTTCATATGTTACCTTTGTACGTGAAAGGAATCGGTGGTATGGGCCTCATCACAATGTAATGCGCAAATGAAGGATGAAGTTGAGTGTCAAAATGTGACCACTGAAGACAATGAGGAGGATCTAAGAAACATTAACATTCCCAAGTCTGAGGGTCATCGCGTAGTTATTGGACCTCATATTACATTGCCATATGTCACTGAATCTCTTAGAACTAGGCAAGTCAATAATGGGACAAAAGAGTAGTCTCACTTTTCCAAGATATGGAATTATTGGGATGAAAATATAGTGGATAAGATTGCAGAGCTTCTCACTGAGTACCAAGAGTTGTTCCCTCCAAAATTTTTTGAGCTAAAAGGGATTATTAGAGATCTTGGTGTGATGAAAATCACCTTGAAACTCGATGCTAGGTTTTTCAAGTAGCGCCCTTACCGGCTAAACAAGTATAAGAAAAAAGTTAAGGAATAACTAGAAAAGATGATTGTTGTAGGAATTATTGAGCCAGTAGAGGAATCCAACTGGATGAGTCGCATGGTAGTATAAGAAAATAAAACAAAATGTGAAATAAGGATCTATGTTGACTTATGAAAATTAAATTCTTCATGTGTGCATGATCCTTTTCCGACTACATTCTCAAACGAGGTGATGGAAAATGTAGGAGGGAAGGACGCTTATTCATTTACGGATGGATTCTTGGGATATCATCAGATAAGGACTACAGCTGAAGACTGGATCAAGACTACCTTTGTGACAGAATGGGGTTCATTCTAATATATTGTGATGCCATTTGATTTGAATAATGCGTCGGACATATTTTCATGCGTAGTATTTGCTTATTTCAAGGACTATATCCACAAGTTCTTAGAAGTGTACTTCGATGATTGGACTATTTGTTGGCTCTTAAAGAAAAAAATTTTGAGCTTGCAGTTGATGCAGGACTCTTGTCGACAGTACCAAATTTATCTGAACTTGAAAAAGCGTATATTCTACTTCCCCTTCGATATTTTCCTAGGACATATTTTCTGTCAAGAAGGACTCATGGTTGATCCAACCAAAATTGTTTTCATTGTTAATTTGGATCCCCCAATGTATCTGAAGCAATTGTGCTCAATATCGGTACATACTCGATATTATCATAAGTTTATTCAAGCTGATCAGAATATAATTGCGCCGATGGAGAAGCTGCTAAAGAAGGATGCTAGTTTCTATTGGGATGAGGATTGTTAGAATATTTTGGACATGCTCAAGGGTAATATGGTAAGTGCGCCTATCATGGTATTCCAAGATTGTAAAAAGGAATTCAATGTAAATGTTGATGCTTCATGTATCACAGGAGCAGTGTTAGTGAAATTAGGTGTTGGAGATATTGATTATCTGATTATGTTTGCAAGTGAAAATCTACGAAATACTGATCGTAATTATTTAACCACCAAATTTGAAGGACTAGACATGGTGTATGCACTACAAAATTTCCAAAAGTATATGCTTGAAGGCCATTTCAAGATGTTCAAAAATCATTCCGCTTTGAAATACCTAGTGGAAAAGCCTCTGTTGGTGGGGGGGGAGGTCTATAGGTGGCCCCTCTTGTTCCAGGAATATGATTTTGATTTGATTGCAAAAAATGGAAATTTGAATGTAGGACCTCACCACTTATCGCGCATTGAAAATTGTCAAGAACCAACTAATTTGGAGGAGGGAATATTGGGCGCACCATTGTTCGATATTAAGATAGCTGAAATTTAGGTCACGGCACTGACCCTTGTTCCTAAATAGAGATTAGCTTGACTAAAAGAGAACTGACACATTCAGGATGAGATGGATATGATGCGCCTCAAGAAGAAGCTTTTAGAAGAAAGGACCAAACCTTGGGTGGATAAAGCACTAAAACTGTCACAAAAAATTGAAGCTACACTCAAGGTACTCTGCTAGATGCAACACAACATCAACTTAGCTGCAGAGGGGACGAACATAGAGAATCTAGTCGCAAAAGCACATGGCACTGCCACAGAGAGTGTTGAGGCCATCCTACCTGTGCAAGAATCCATCCAAGCACTTAAAGAAAACATTCAGGAATCCAAACCAAACTCACTTGACGATGAGTCACAATTTTGTGTTGGAGGCCATTGTGCTATGTTACCCTAGGGTGAAATTTTAAGTAAATTTTGTTATTTTTTTAAAGCAGAACATGTAGATCAAGGGGCTTTGGGGCGGGTCAAAGCTCCCTCTTTTTTGTAATAGGTAAAAGGGTAAAAAATGGATCTCAAACCACTGTTTGATTTCATATTTCTAGCACTTCCAAGTTATATCAAAATGCATGTATAAGTTAAGTCGATAATAATAGAAATTGAGTCATGAATGAATGATATGATGTTGGTGTGATTTGGGAAAGATTTTTTGTTAAGTCTGAGTAAAGATAGGCTCCTGTGGTTGTGTGTGGGGAGACCTAAGTCCTGGCTTGTGTGCAATGACTCTACGACTTTGTGCGCAAGAGAAGAATTGTAATCATTAAAGTTTTTCTAATAAAGAGAAGTTTTGGTGCAAGTACTATTTTACTTTCTTCATCTATGTTTATATGTTGATGTATTGATTTTCTTATAGATATGCTAAAATTTACATTATTGATGTGTATTTGTATGAGTTGATTATATAATTTCACAATATATGTATCTATTTCTGTTAAGGGTTTATGTGAATTTATATATGGATAAAATAGATCTTTGTATTTGTGCAAATTTGTATCTTTGTTAAGGGTTTTATTCAAGTTAGATATAAATCATATTAAAAAGCAATAGAACAACAGACTATTGATTAGATCAGATCGGGAAGGGTAAGATCACCAACTTATTACTCCCTCATGGTGTGGAATCCTGGTTCCAACACCCTGCCATACTACTTTGGGTGGGACTTTGGTCTACACAAGTAGATCACTTCCGAAAGGGCTAGTAGTTGGAGGGTTTTTTTAGTTACGTAGAATAGTATGAACCTGGTTTAGGACCCGTTAAGAAAACATTTGTTCATTTGCTTTACTATGGAAAAGGAAATTGGCAAAGGAAAAGGCAAAGGCCTTGGAAAGGAAAAATGATATATTTGGCACATTTATTTATGAAAATAAAGGAAAATAATAGAAAAGGAAGGTGAAAGATCATATGTTGCATGTGAGGAGGAAAATTACGGGAAAGAATGGAAAATGAAGAAAATAGAGGACTCTTTGATAAAGAGGCTTATGAGGATCAGTTGCTAAGCTTCTTGCTATTTCAACCTTTTGGTCAGTGCATTTTTGGAGCTCTCTCATTATTCTTTCTCTCTCACTCTTTGACCCTTATAGTTTATTGGAGAATTTTTACATTGGAACATGAAAGAAAAAAAAGCAGGAAAGAGGAGGAAGCAAGAAAGGAGGAGCAGGAATCAAGAAGCCACAACAGGATTCTTAGTAGGTATACATTTGCATGTGTGTTCTCCTTGCTAGATCTTCCATGCATGTGTTTTTCTAGGTGTGACAGTGTTTTCAGCCTAGCCTTTCCATTTCTGGATAATCATGGTGTTGAGGAGTTATCATGTTTTGGCTTATTTGGATTACCATATGTATTCAAATATGAGTGGGGTGGATCTCCAAATTGATATAACACATGGCCTAGTAACCCTTGAATCGGAGTGTTGGTGGGGGTAAAACCAAATAGTGTGTTTCCTAGGTAGGCCTATGAACCCTTGACCAATGAATGACAGGATAGAAAATAAATCCTAGAGGTGGTTATCTCTCTATTATGGATAGGAATCCCGGGTTTGGGATATAAGGTAAAGCTTGGAAATTATGTCTTGGTTTAGGTACTAGTGACCCCTAATTTAGACTGTTGGTTGTCATAAATCGTGTGAGACTAGGAAACAGGAAAATCCCTTACAGTTTAGGCAAAGAGAATCCGATGACATCCATTCGTATGTTGGCCTAGTGATCACGTGTAGATCATGGTAAAGCCAGTTATGAAATTTTTATTTTTTTGGCCTAGTGATCAAGGATGAATCATGGTAAAGCTTGATTTCTATTGATGAGGATGATGTGGTTTAGCCTCCGGATGCCCTGGCTGGTTCTTTCGTTTTGAGTCCCACATTCATGCTTGAAATATTCCATGGGGGTGATTGGCTGAAGAGAGATTTGGCTCAACCAATCTATGGTCAGGTGGAATGTAGACATCCTATATTTGTTTGGTTTCTACATTTATTAATGAGAAATTCCTTCCCTGGGTATTTGATATGCCAATGTTCCAATTTATATGTGAATTCTACTTCTGTTGTATCCATGTTGTTTTTGTTTATATTATGTTGGTTATGAGCATGTATTTCTATAGTGGTGATGTATGGCCCTCCCAATGTTTTTACACGTAAATGAATGTAAAATGTATCTATGTTGAGATAGATGGTATTGCAGTTAATGATGTATAGGAGAAGTTATTCTTAATGATTTTCAGATAAGTATGAGATCCCATTCCTTTGTTTTGTTGTTTACACCTGTAGATTCAATGTTTGTGACATGTTTGACAAAAAAAATTCCATGGCTAGGAGGGGTCCAATTGAGTTCATGTTGATGTGACTACTTCTGTATCATTTTCCTATTGTTATTTATTATCCCTTAATTGTGCATGATCTTCTCGTGTGTGACCTGGGCTCTAGGCCTAAAAAGGTGGCTTAAATCCCAAAGTTTCAAGCACATAACTTATCATTTGGGGCCCTAGCAACTGGCATGTAGTGTTATTCCTGGGACTATACCCTCGTAGCCCAAATAATATAATGTTATGCCTCCGACTATGGCTTAAAGAGGTCAAAATGTTAGTGTGACCTAGTTACAAGTTGCTTGAAAGGTTGGGTTACCTCTTAGGTGCATTGATGTTGTTGTAAAAGGTATATATCTTGTTTTTTCATTGGTTCCACTTCCTTAACTTTACCTATGAGGTTTAATCAAATATAGTTGCTTCTCACCACATGTTTACCCCATTTGGCTAGTTGATTGGGTAGATGTGGGAAGGGGGTGTTATAGGTTGGTATTAGAGCGTGGTTACACTCTCCTTAGGTGATGTTTGATTTCCAGTCCCTTTGTGTGATATTTGATACCACATAGTGGTATCAGAGCATGATTCAACCCTTAGACTAGATGTAAATTTTGTTGATCGTGTATTTATGTTAATAGCATAAGTGTCTAGTATTCTTGTGGTCTATATGTGTTTTTTTCATCCATGTTGTGTTTCGAATGGTGGCAGTGGTTTTTTAGTCAATTTAATTGTCTTAAATTAATTACATAAATTATCAACCAGAGTTGGTAGACTTGTGAAGTGCAAGTGCACTATTTGTGATAGAAGCCTCTTTTAATTAATTTTATTGGTGTGATGATTGAATTTATAGAGATTTATTCTAAGGATGTTTTTATTCTTATGTTCCTAATGAAATAAATTTAAATTAAAACTAAGCTCTAATCAACATGTTTTCTATTTTGAAAAAAGGAAACAAATAATTCTCTATCTTATGAAGAAATATTAACTAATTTGTTAGTTTCTAAAAATTCTACAGTCTACTGTACGAAGATAAAATAAAATTATAAAAGGGAATTTATAAATTTTATGTTTTTGAAATGAAATGTTCTGGTAATTAAACTTGTACGGCAATCATTATAGCTCTTGAGAAGAAAGCACTGATAAAATGAAAATGACACACTGATATGTTGTAAGAAAATCACTCAATCGCTAATGTTTTGAAAATAAATCACTCATGCTCTTGAAATAAACTTATCCATAAACTAGAAAATAAGTCACTCATGCTCTTGAAATAAACTTATCCATAAACTATAAAATATATCACTCAATGCTCTTGAAATAAACCACATGTGAATTTGTAAATCTATTGCTACTATGGAAGAAAAACTATGAATCAATCTGCAATTTAACAATTCGAAAGGGAAGACTCATGACTCTAGATAAAATGATAAAGGAAATCTATTGAAACATCTACATCAAATGAAAAAATGGAATTATGTAAAAAACTACAACATATGACAAATTATAATTCTCAAAATAACTACATCAAATGATAAAATGAAAACATGAAAACAACTACATTAAAAACATAAAAGGTAGAACCTTCACTGTTTCTAGGGGCCCTCCACAAATAGGTTGTCAAATATTTACTCCAATAATTAGTTGTGCATCAGGTGTTCAAGGTAATTCTTCATTAAAAAATAATGCAAAATAGAGTTTTAAAACTTCACAATATGTTTAAGAAATTTAACCTCCCCTCTTTCTTTCAATGGAGTTTTTATATAGAGGTTGCAATGTAGCTTCATGGAGATTCATATGGCTAAATATCATAACTGAATAAACCCTTGCTTTCCATAAATTTGATGCACAGTCCATTCCAACCAATGTTTTCTTGAGTGGGTGTTTATTGACACATGGGTGCAATGTTTTCTCACGCAACTGCAAAATACGGCTCCGAAGAATCTGAAATATCTCCCAAATGTTAACGAGTTCGAGAAAGAAACTCAATAAGAGCTTTATTGGGCCCGAGATGACCAAAACCCATGGTATTTTTTAGCGAGATTCAATTTTGTTTTCTCATAAATTATTTTGAAGTTAATTGGCCAAAACTACTGCGATTTTCCCTTGATCTTTTCCTAGAGGTCCACATGTACGAGCTGGGTAGAATATTACCAACAAAAATCCATATTGGCGCTTCTAGAAACAATTTCCATATATCTGATTTCATTCTAGAATGGTGCTACTACCTTAACCATGGAGATAGCTACGGAAACTATAGATATTTGAATTGTCAAACTATCATTAGAAAAACCAAGTATAATTCTCTTTAATTCATTAATAATAATAATAATAAAACATGTAAACATATGGATGAATGAAATGATGCGAAAATGGAAGGTTTCATCAACAAAATTATGACAAATTTGAGACTCAACATTCCCCCACACTGAAGATTTTGCATGTCTTCATGCAAACAAAGCATTGCGGAGTTTCATAATTCAATTGGTTCCTCGTGTTCCTTTATTCTATCATTTCAACTAAATCCTTGACCAAATCTCCAAGAGAGAAATATTGACCCTTTATCTCAATAAGATGCACTTTTCTCCAACCCTTCATTGTTTATTATAGGAAATTTGTGTGAAAAGAAAGCATGCCCACATAGTAGTGTATCCAAGTACTTGTCACTATTTTAATTCTGCTCAAATTGTTCAAGCATTGGTAGAATAACATATTGTGAAGAACACATCAACACTTGTACTCCATCTATAGAATGCGATTTCCATCCTTATGAATTTCATCCCATTAGTATAGTTAGAAATGGTCATATATTGCAGCCCATAATGATTTCCTTCTTATCTTCCATGCATAGCAACCAATCATATTTCAACAATGTTATAAAATAGTTTCTTCAAGAACTCACAAACTAATGATTGAAGAAGACTTTCCAATGTGAATATTTTGACAAGATGAGTTGCACATAACCCAAAATAAGAGTTTTTTTTTAGGGTTATACAACTTATCAAAACCTAAAATATTCTTCCAAGTGATTTTAAGAGACTGTGAACAAAGCCTTTTTGCAATATTCTTCTTGTGGCTTTGTACTCATCATTTATTGGATTAAATTAAAAACCCGAAGATGAGCAATATGGCACATAATTTAGGTTTTGAATGTACTTTTTGATCATGTGCTAAAAACGTGTACCATGAAGTCAAGTTTTTCTATTTTTGAAATATTTTTTTTTTCTCAAGAACATCATCTTGATGGACCATTAAGGAAAGCATGGATTAACAAGAAGAGAAAGTTTAAACAAGAGAGTGGTGAAAGCATAGAAGAACATCATTATGACCATGGAAAAAAATGAGATGATTGCATGGGTGGCAGGACTTTTTTGATAAAGAACCAATCATAACTTGTGGGATTGGTTGTTAAAAGGTATGACAAAACATAATGAGAGAAAAAATGGAACTACATGTTTACAATAACTTTTGTTCAAAATTTCTAGAATTTTTTAAAAAATAAAAAGTTCAAGGCTAGTTTTACCTCAATTTTACCTTTTGGAATTGGAGAAGAGAAGATCATATGATGGTAGATTTGGTGTTGATTTGACTCAGGAACTCTGCTCCATGATGCGATGACCTCCACTTTCACCTTGCTCCACAAAATTTATCTTTTTCATGTAGAAAATTTCTTTATCCAATTTCTCTAAAATGGTAAATAAATTTTTCCTGAAATTTTCTAAGGTTGTGACTATTAATATTATGCATTTTCGAAGAAAACATCTCAACCAATGGGTGCAAGAATCTTGAGAAAAACGAGAAAACAATTTAGGTGAAAGTGGCCAATTTCTTGAAAAATACACATTCGAATCTTCTGAAGTGTGTTAATTTACCCTACCTCAATGAATCTACCATGAAATTTTAGGCCCAACAAATGCACGGTTTGCAAGTTATGATCAAATAAATTTCTACCATGTTTCACCTTTCACGCTACCCAATGTTGCAAAAAAAACATATGTAACGAACTAATTTTAAGGCCAAATTGACTGATTCAAAATGGACACTGTGTGCTTTTACCTTTCGTACCACCACATGCCTTCAGAATCCCATTTTGATGAAAAAAAAATGTTGTTGTGCAAAAATACCAAAATATTCCCCTATCTGTCGAAAATGGTGAAAAATGAAACATGCCTTTAAAACCAGCTGAGAATTCCTAGAAAATTACACTTTTTGTTGAATTTTTTCCAGGTCTTACTCAAAATATCATATTCTCAGAAAACCCAGATTCTGAGAATTTTTTATTTATGCTCCACTATCTTGCAATATTTGTGCAAAAAATACCTCTCAAACCAGATACTATAAAAAAAACATGCTGCTACAAGAATATCTACAGAAACTACAACTTTTCGTAGCTGTTGCAAAAAATGTCAATTTTGTAGAAAATTATTTTTTTTCTGATTTGGAAATGCTAATTTGAGTTGTGTACTGCATGTTCAAGTAGAAACCATGAAACATAATGCATATTGAATTAAATAGGCCCAAATTTATTGTTTTTTCCTGAAAATGAAAATGAATGAAAAAGTGTTGTAATGGTGCCATCATGCTATTGTTGAATGAAGAAAAGATGAACATGGTGCTATAAGGAACCAATAAAATGTACTACTGTAAGTTGTTGTTGATTCCATAAAACCATTAGACTTCATCAAAGCCACAATTCATGTTAAAATTCTTACCATGGTAATGAATGTGTCAAAGTCGAGCATGGGAATAAATCATTGGATTGCCGATCAATGATGAAAATCATTAACCAATGCGAGACAACTCACCGATATGTAAATGAGTGTCAAGGTACCTGAGTGCATCTTGGCAGGGACGACTAAATGTGCTGAAGTCGAGTCACCTAAAAGAGTTGAAAATGAAGAGAAATTGTTGTATTCCTATTGTTGTGTGCAATTTCCAAGGCACTCAAAATAATCTTTGATCTTGATCCGAAATACAACGTTGAGGTCGATGGGACAAGATGTGTTGGAAGGTGGACCTTAAGGAATTTCACATCATCCAACTTGAGTACAGAACCAAAAATTATTTCAAGAACCATAATAAAGGATTGAAACCATCATGCAATTATAAAACTTTTTTTGAACTTGCTTTCCATTTGCTTGGTTTTCAAGAAAAGCTCATGTTCAATTATGCTAGCAAGCTGGTTTTCACAATAGGAATTATTTTTCTCTTTAATTTTTATTTTTATTTTTTGATATGTACTACTATACTTGAAGATGAAATATTGTTCATGTATATGAATACATCAAATGTAACCATGTATGTAATAATATGATAGATAAAATCATATGTAGGTTTAAAAGATACACTTTGATATGTACCAGTATATTGATATGTAATCTTGTCTTCCTTGACTTATTTCTATCATGTCATTCAAGTATTCACAGGTGTGATCTCCATTCATAAAATCTGGTGATAAGCGTGCAAGAAAAATTTCAATTTTAGATTCCAAGAACTACTCTTTATTAATAGACATCCATGATTCTCAGACCCTATCTGAATCTTCTTCTTCTGGTTTTTTTTTTTCAATGGAATTTGGAGAATGATTTTTCAATACCTCAACATTGTACGTGGACTGAGGTGTTTTATTATCGGGGATATGAAATGGTTGTGTAGGTAGTAGAGTGGGAATGAATATTTGGGGCGCTTGTGTGGGTGGTAATGGGAAAGGTTGAATTGAGGTAATTTGATGGTGAAATTGATTTTGTGGTGGAAATTAATGGTATTGATAACATTGATATAGGTATTGAGGATAGAGAGGGAAATATTGAGAATATGGTGGATTTCCTTTGTAGGGCCTTTGCCAACTTTGTTGCCAATATTGGTTTTGAGGTTGGGATTGAGATGGCGAAGGTTTCCAAGGTTGGCTTTGCGGTTGGTATTGATATGTACAAGGTTTCGAAGGCAAGGGTGTTTGATAATTACTTTGGGATTTTTGTCTATTACCTTGAAATTGAGAATTGAAATATTGCATCATACCAAGTTCATGAGGCTTGCCTGGTCTTCTTGGAGCTACATAACAATATTTTTCCATTGTTTAATTTGATTCCTGATAAACTGCCTTTAACCCTGGTAATGATGGAAAATACTTAGTAGTATGTGATCCTATAGAAATGTCACAAATTTTCATTTTATCAAGTGGACATTCATGAAAATAATGTTTCTTTGTATATTTAGAGAAAAATAAAGCAACATTTTCAACCTTTTTCTTGTTTTTCACTCCTAGCATGTCAATTTGTTCATTTAAATTACCAAGAATTTTTAGAAAATTTTTAAGTTCAATTTGACTTACCAATCCTGATGTGAACTTACTTTTGCGCGAAATGGATCTTGAGGGGATCTTACATATTTTTCTTTTCCTCTTGATATGTTCTTGAACATTTCACAAATATCTTGAAATGACAATTGATAGACATCTCCTTTCCTACCAGATTAAGAAGATCACTCCATTCATGATGTATAGCATTTATTAGGAGAGTTTTTAATGTGTCTGATCCTAAATTATGAAATTTAGATCTTCTGATATTATAAGTAAATCTCTCCACTAAATCTTCTAGTCTTTCATATTTTTTTTGGTTCATATTAAAGACTTGATTTCTAAGGTCACGGTGTATGCAATAATATTTATATTTCTACAAAAATACTCTTTTCATATCATCCCATGTCCTTATAGAATTTGTTCCTAAAGTCATGAACCATCTAAGAGCTCTATCCTTCAATCTTTTCG
Source organism: Pinus albicaulis (assembly GCA_034641835.2). Lineage (NCBI taxonomy): Eukaryota > Viridiplantae > Streptophyta > Pinopsida > Pinales > Pinaceae > Pinus > Pinus albicaulis. Next base: position 12,174 of record JAXQQM020071442.1, read on the forward strand.
GAAATAAATTCAATTTTTGAATGTGTAATGAGTATCCATAAGATATAAAAATTATATCAAATTCAAAAAGAAAGGTTTTCGGGTATTCTGATCTAATACCTTTGAAATTAGGAATTATAGATGGAGGGATGTTTTTCGTATGACCATTTAAACTAGTTTCTTGAGTGGGAAATCCAGAAGGATATTCCTCATTTTCATCATCTTTGTCCATTTCTTCAAACTCATTTTTCACATCTTATTCTACCTACAAAAATAAGAATTCATGTTGTGGATGTGTGGCTCTTACTGCACCACTTGATATAGTGGGTATGGTAGATGATTGAAGTTTCTTTTTTTTTTAATGAAAATAAAAAGGCTCATATTTACACTTACCCCGTGACAATGCCAAAATTTTTAGTAAATTTAATTTTCTTAAGTTCATTCCATAAATTATCGACTATATTAGGTAAACTTGTCAAGTGCAAGTGCACTATATGTGGAAGAAGCCTCTTTTAATTCAATTTACTAGTGTGATGATTGACTTTGTAGAGATTTCTTCTAACGACGTTTTTATTCTTATGTTCCTAATGAAATAAAATTAAATTACAGCTAAGTTCTAAAAATCAATATGATCTCTATTTTTCAAAAAATGAAGCAAATTTTTCTCTATCTTATGAAGAAATATTAACTAATTTGTTAGTTTCTAAGAATTCTGCACTCTAGTGTACGAAGATAAAATCAAATTATAGAAAATAAAATGTATACACTTTTACGTTTTGGAAATGAAATGTTCTAGTAATGAAACTTGTAAAGAAACCACTATAGCTCTTGAAAAGAAAGCACTCATGAACTGAAAGAACATCACTCAATCACTAATGTTTTGAAAACAAATCACTCATGCTCTTGAAATAAACTTATCCATGAACTGGAAAATAAATCACTCAATGCTCTTGAATAAACCACACATTAATTTGTAAAGCTACTGCTTCTATGGAATAAAAAATATGAATCACTCTGAAATTTAATAATTCGAAAGGGAAGACTAATGAATATACATTAGATGATAAATTAAATCTATTTAATCATCTACATCAAATGAAATAATGAAATTCTGGAAACAGCTACAACAAATGAAAAATTGGAATTCTGAAAATAACTACATCAAATGATAAAATGAAAACATGAAAACAACAACATAAAAAATATAAAATGCAGAACCTTTATTATTTGTAGGGGCCCTCCACAGGTGGTCAAATATTTACTCCAACATTTAGTTGCGCATCAAGTTTTCAAGGTACTTATTCATTAAAAGGGAATGAAAAATATAGTTCTAAAACTTCAAAATATGCTTCAGAAAATTAACCTCCTCTCTTTGTTTCAATGGAGTGTTTATATAGAGGTTGTTGAAAATTTATTCTACTAACTAAATTTCTCTCCAGGTGAGATACCTAGAGAGTGAACAAGCACTCCACACAATTCATTGACTATTCAGTCAAAAGAGCCTCAAACATATACTGTTTCACACTAATGGTGTGGTTCTAACCACTCCCAAGATATTAGGATCTGAGACCTAATTTTGGAGTCTCAATCCCATCTAAAGAGCTAGCTTTCTCCATTATATTTTAACACTCCTCCTTAATGGGGAAGTGGTAATCAAAGAATAACATACACCTACTGGTTTAGTCTCAGCTAGGCTTACAATAAAAACATGAAAATTTTGGTAACATAGGTTTTCATTTTGGTATTCTTGCTTGAGAGTCCATGCTTGTTCATTCCTAGGTGAGGCTTCATATTTACTTTTCTCGCCATGAGGTAGTGATATATCTTCATCTCATTTCTATGTTTTCTTCCCCAATGAAGAAACGCTTGAACTCATATCCTCCCCCCTCTCAAAATTATGACAAGCTTGATAGGAAAATATTTCCTCACACTATTTTTGGTGTCAAACATATGAACCTCAATAATTTTGTCTTAAACGTTCATTGATGTAACTTCTATATTGACTTCATAAAGACATTGTGTTTCAAGTCATGTGTTATCACCCAACAATTTTCAAAACATCCCTATGTCAACTTTGTTTTTGATCATGGTCTCAAAATGGGTTCAAAAGTCATTTTAGGTTTTGGTTAAGGGTAAGTTAGAGTGTTTTTATCAGTTTAAAGGTCACCATTGATTTCAAAAAAAGTCTTTAGAGGTCCATTCCATGATAAAATACTTACATTTTCCATTTAGGGATCATTTCATAAGGTTTCTAGTTAAATTTATGCAATTAGCCAAGAATCCTCCATTTCGTAGCACCACTAGTTCAAAGAAGGGGATTTCCGCTACAAAAGCTCTGATACTTTCATAGAGAAAACTGTGAAAAATACACTATGGGCAATACGAAAGCGCGGTTTCTTAACCATCTTGTCAATTAAGCCAAAATCTATTAGAATTCATTGGGGAATGATAGGATAGGGGTATGGTGAGTCAGCTAGAGATTATATTCAATGTACTTACCTATCTCATAGTCATAATTGTCATGATAGGGCATCAGTGAAGCATCATTTAGTTATGATATGACACCTTAAATTCAAATTCTTCCCTAATTTTTTCATTATCGTTTTAATTTTCTTCCATACAAGTGTCTAAGTTCTGAAGCTCTCAAGTTAAGCCTATGGGTGCTCTATACGAAGGATATCTTCCACATTCACAAGTGAGGTTGTTCCATAATCAAGCGAGCCTGATCATATATTCAAGCGAGGTTGTTTTACAGATTCAAGGGAAGCTGACATCGTTTTCCTAAGAAACATGGCAGAGGAGAAGAATGTCCACAAAGGGGGTCATTGCTTAAGATATGAGCCTGAAAATGTGAAGGCTATAATTGAATATCAAACAATGATGAAGGATTTTAGCAAAGCAGGTTGTCTCTGATTTTGTGAAAAGTTGCATGGTTGCCACACTCAGTTGTCTAAAGAATTTTCCTTACACTTCAGTGGAACAACTGCTAATATTGGGATGTTAAATGTGCAAGTTACTCCTGAGATAATTGCTTCTGTGACAGAAATACCAAGGGGGCGAGAGAATTTATTTAAAGGTTTTAAGTTTTATATGGAACCATGCAAGGAATTCATGAAACCTAAGTATTCAGATTTTGACTTGAACAATGCAATACCTAAAAGTTGTATCAAACACACCTATGCCAAGCTGTTGTTCAACATCCAAAGATATTTTAAATATGAAGGAAGGTACCATAAAGTTTATACTTATCATTTCAAGCTACTTATACATTTCATAGGTATGATATCACTATATTTTCCCTTCTACTTGCATAGGAGCCTTGCCAAAATGTCTAATAAAGTACAAGCCGATTTTTATGATTGTGAATTATCTTTGTTTCACCATGGTTTCATAAAGTTATTGGTGTTAAATGAGCTTCAGAAAATAAGTAGGGATTGGTCTTTTTTTTTTTATGAATGGTTTTGAATTGGAGAACCTAACCCCAGCTAGAAACCCTAAACCTAAAGGAACTCCTTCAACACCAGTAGCAGAGTCTAGTCAACCTGTGGTTGCAAAAGCAAAAAGGTTTGTAAAGTTGAAACCAAGGAAAGAGGATGAATATAGGATAGAGAAGACACAAGTTCTTGTTGTAACAACTCCATCACCTGGAAAAAAAGGTCAAAAAATTTCAAAGAGGCAAAACAAAAACAAGTTTCCAACAAGCAAGAAATCAAGAGAGTGACAAGAAGCTAAGCAGTGGCTTCAAAGGGAAAAAAAATTGTTTCAGGTATAGAGGACAACGCAATGATAAAAGAAAATTTAGATGACATCCTTCATGCAATTTATATAGAGGAATCACCCATTGTGCAAGCTGATTTCATTAGAGTAGATGAACACACACAGAAAAGGATTAACTCAGCAAATAAACTTGAATTTGAAGGTGAAAATGCAGCCTTTACCTTTCAAGCAAGGAAGCCTTTAACTAGGCATGCTAATAAGCTCAAGGAAGGCATCAAGGAGGTCCAAGAAACTGTTGAAACAACCATAGTCCCTAAAGAGGTGGTTGATCTCTCATCACCAATAGTGGAGCATGCAGTCAGCACGACAATGAAGGGAAAAGGACACTTGATAGAGTGTCAACATCTTGAAGAGATATTGAAGCTAGCAAATCAAGAGATTGCAATGATGAAAAGGAGGGCCAAAAAGCACAGTATTAAAAAATAGAGTTTAGAAGAGTGAAGGCACTTTGGGAAGGTCAAACTGGTTATAGCTTTGAGATTCCAAGCAGTACAGAAATTTTTTTTACATGGACAATTCCAGCCATCAAAGAAGAAAAATTTGACAGAGTGATCAATACTCACTTAAGAGCCAATAATAGAAGACTAAGAAACCAAGTGGAGGATTTCGAGCTACAACTGAAAATGACTGAGGATGAACTAAAAAACAAAGGTGCATAATGACAAATTATTAAAAAAAGTCAAAGGCTAAATCAAAAGGAAAGTGAAGAACAAATCTCATGAAAATTGTGTTTTTAGTTCATATGGCTATTTGTTTTGATGAAACTAGTAGTATTTTGGAGTTTTGGCACATTTGTTTTTCAAATTTTGAAGAAATCTGGTCAAAACTGCTCACTCAACAGTTTCGTAGTGCAAATAGTGCAAAAAGGTGAAATGTGCTATGAAGCTGCATGTGACCTTATTCACCCTTTATTATAAATTTTGGAAGGAAAATATGTATTTTTGACTGAAATTGCTAGGAGAAAGCTATGTCAAGTGAATATGAGGATAATCCTAGAGGAAAGAAACCAAATTTGAAGGAAAATGAGTTAAAAGACTATGCTGTGAAAAGTTCTACGAAGCTGGTGATGTTTTAAGTAGCACAAAATGATTTTCTACTATTTTGGATAATTTGATGGTGATTTTGTGGCGGAGCGAGGGATGATTTCGGGCCTTAAGTTATTTCCGGTTCTAACAAGAAACCCAACCAAATAACCTCAAAGTACATGGGCTCATAATGGTCGGAGTGTCCCAGAAGAACACGAATCCTAAGCCTAAAAGCAAAGGAGATTTCTAGTTTGCAGGAGATCAGCATTAAGGGCATAAAGTGTTGGAGCTTATCATCTGGATTCGACCTTATGGGAATATAGTTGGAAAATGATGTAATATAATTTAGATAAGGTTGTTATGAGTAGATTTAAGGAGTTTGATTCCTATTTGTAATAGGATTGCTCATTAGGTTTGCAGCTCTCATTTTGTAATAAAGACCATGTTATATGGTTATGAATGGTGTCAAACAGTAGGAATTCAATGTATCTAGTTGGGGATAAGGTTATCCTATATTGTGAATGATCTATAAAAGATCAAGAAGTGGAATATGTAGGGGTTGGAAATTTTTACCGAAAAGACTGTGTTATTGTAAGTGACTAGTTTTCAGCTTAATACAGAGTTTTCTACCTAGCCAACTCAAGATTCATAAAGAGTTTTAGTGTGTTTTTGTTCTAATGGCATAATTTTACTATCCTATTGTAGTGGTGTTCGCTTATGTTACTTGGAATTCATCATTCATGCTCTGAATTCCTTCATAAACAAACTGACTGTGTGTTTTACAGTTTCACATGTGTATCTCTAGACTAGAACTCTGATTTCCCTTGACTTCCATGCTGAGTAGATTGTTTTATTTTACTGAAGCTATTATGACTCCATAAGCCCAATGTGAACTTTCTAATGTGATTTACAACCAATTGCTATCATTTATCTACTTATTACCCCACAATAGAGTTAGCCATCTATATTTCTATCAAAAATCATTAACCCTTTGAGAGAGCCCTCTCAGGTTGAGGAGGCCAAGCCTCAATCAAAATATTTGTTTAAAATAGTTACATGAGTTTGATTTGATTGGCAGCTCATCAGGTCTGATTTTGTGATAACACCATGCTTCAAGAAACTTTAATTCCTCTTCAAACTTTGTTTCTTCTTCCTTGTTGTTGTCCTTGCTAACATTTACAAACATATAAACATTCGTGAGATCATCATAATTTGAATTCTGTCTAGATTTTTCTTCTTCTGCTAAGTATTTAAAATCAGATTCACGCGGCTTTTCCAATTTATATTCAACAATATGTTCCTCTTTACATCGTTCCTGAAGAACAACTCATGAGTCTTCAATCTGAGGATCTTGCAGGGCAGAATGTGCTTCTTCATAATCGTGGTCATTAATAAGAACACATTTTTTTTTCTAAAATTTCTTCTAACTCAAAAATATTACCCATGCTAATAATGCCTCCAAATGACCACATGAAAAAAATTCATCATCAGAATCACATATGTCTAAAAAAATAGTCATATTAGGAAAGTTTTACTTACCTTGCTTTATCTCGCTTCTAGATTTATTTCTAACTCCACTTGGCCCTATGACAAGCACTAACAACGTTGTTACCACACAGGTGGGAAACTTCTTGCTTTGGAAACTTTTCAAATGTAGAACCTTGTAGTGTAGATTGTGGCTCCTATACCACATAGGTCTCAGTTTCCTCTCCAGGTATTTCACTTAGACAACCATTTAGTTAATGGATATCTTCTTAATATTGTATCAGAGCCCGTATGGGCCTAGATGTTAGCCCCTGCTGGGATGAGGGAAATAAGAGAAAGTATATTTTTTTTTAGTCTTTTATTTTTTCCATTGAGTAATGTTCTCGGAGTCGATGGAGTGTGATATTGTGCGTGGATCGAAGAAGAGCAAGAAATTATTCCACAAATGTTTGAATTGGGGTAGTCAGAAACATGGTGATGGTGCCTTCGCGTGGGAGGATGATTTTTTTAACCTAGCATTAAGTAGTTGTAGGAGAAACTACATTTTTGCAGACTATTCTCCTTGGATGCCCATTAGATTGCTAAAGACTGTTATCATTGGATTCCCATTGGAGATATCGAGGCATCATGACTGAAGTGGAAAATACTGGAAACACTCATGGATCTACTGGTGTGGTAAGCGATCTAATGCTGGTGCATGGTATGATGAGATCTGTTGGTGTGCTAATCGATCTCATCTACTAGGAATCATGTATTCAAGCAATCGTGGAGCAATGAAGGAAGACTACTCGTGAATCGTGAACTCGGGCCATCATGGAGCAGTGAAGAAAGACTGTAAGTCATGATGTGACATTGATGCGTGCATTGTGGTGAATCGCTGGAGTGTGGAAAATGGAACACTCAAACTTAAGCCTAACTAGACCATGCTGGATTAGATTTTATTCACCACTTTTTCCAAATTGAGAGTTGCGATGGTGGTGAGAAATCTGCTGGAGGGAGCATCGTGGTGATATTTTTATGGTGTCCATGTTGTTGATGCAAAACTAGGAGAAGGTGAGTGTGGAGGCCGAGATCTCTCCTTTGATCATTGCTTTCATGACTGAGATCACCAATGACTGAAATTGTGACTTCTGTGACTGAGATTTCAAGTTAGACTACAAATACCTCTTACGTGATCCCATCTATAAGTGTTGCCTGATGTTGGTTGGAGATGGAATGCATAGGGGAATTTTCATAAGGAAGAAATTTTTTTTTTGGTGAATGTGTGTTTTTCCATCAGATTGTTCAAGTTCATGTGGATTTGATTCAAGATAAATTCACTCATGTTGCGTCGTGGTGTTATCATTTAAACTCAAAATTATTTTTTTTCTTAGGAATTCTGTCAAGAAAGTAACATATGGCACATCAAAACCTTGATTACCATGAAATTTTGATTGGGTATCTGGAATGATGCAATAAAATAGGAAAAAACTAGGGTTTCTGATGTGTGAAGAGCACATAGGGTTGACCATTTGGAGGGTCGATTTATGGTGGATGAGTGGTGAAGGAAGTCAGCTGAAAGGAACTAGGGAGCATCAGTGGAGTTCCTTACCTTGTTTGTTGCAGAGAATGGGATTGGTTGAGAAGCTCATGAAAGATACAACATCGATGATGACCATGCTCGAACATTGCTTGCATCGGCTTGAGTGCTAGTAGTCATAGGAATAGGTGAGTAGAAGGAAGAGGATGAAATTGAGCAATAGAGGATGCATATGGCCATGATTAATTTCCATGATTTCATTGTGGTAGAGACTATTGCATTTGTAGATGAGGAGGATGACGAATTTCTAAACCGAATCTAGATATTAGAGCTTGTAAGGATTTGATGCTGCTTGTGCATTAATATACAGGAGAACATGTTTTCGTACAACCTAGGACAAGATATCCATTTCTGCTATGTTGAGGTGCTAAGCATAGTGTTACGTGAAGTGACGTATTAATTTTCATTGTTATTTTAGTAAGTGTTTAAAAATTGTCATGTCATTAATGTAAATCTAGATGTTGTACTGTTGTGACATTTAGTCTGGCCAACTACTATCACCGGTTTGAATATATGTTGGAATTAGCTATTCCAACAATAGAGAAATTTATTTGCAAGAATGATTTACTAAGAGATATGATGAATACACGACAGTGAAAATGGCATCAAAGGATAGTGGTTGGAGATACATCAGAGATTGGATGGACAATTGAGTTTGTTTGTGTAGTGCGAGTTTATGGGATAGACTCACTACCATGTTGTATTATGAGTCACACATTTTAATTTTAAGAAAGTCTAAAATTTTTTTATAGTGGTATTTTTAAAGTATGTACGTGGTAACTCTAAGAGTTGGAGTGTGTAATGTAAGCCTTGTAAAGGAATGTGTATCCACGAGAAGTTCGTGGTAATGTCAAAACCACTTTGTAATTGCAGGTTTGTGGTCAGTCAGAAACCACTTTACAGTGTTGGTTTGTGGTAAGCCAAGAACCACATGTGCTATTGAAATGGAAAGGGATACATGTTGGCATGGTTGAGGGTGAGTCAAGAAAAACCCTAGGCCTGGATGATTTAGCTCTATAAGTTGAGCCCTAGTGGGTACACAGCCCTCGCGGCTACAGGGTTACAAAGCCTTAGTGGCTATAGTGCCTTATTGCACATAGGAGCCTTAGTGCTCACAACGGAGCATAGGTGGTCTACAGAAACAAATTACTCACAGGAGAAACTTGGTTTTTGATAGGTCTCAATTTACTAAGGACAAAGCAGTCAACACTTATTTGGGGGGGATTTGTAGGTACATGTACATGTATGTAATGATAATGGTTCACATAACCATGCATGGGAAGGACATCCTACGAGAGTAGTGGGTGTAGCAACTGGCACACATGCATTTCGATGGATGGTTGTTCCTTTATATGGACGTCGAAATATCCTTTTTTTATGTTTGACCACAACTAGATTTTGCAAATTTATATCGAGATAGTTAACCATGCAAGTCTCACTGCACTCTCCAGTTATCTCACCTACAGAGACATTTAGTTAATATAATAGGTTTTTAATATGGTATCAAAGCCCATATGGGCCTTGACCACAACCCCTCTGGGGCCAAGGGAAACAAGATAAAGTATATTTTGTTTTAATTTTTGTTTTTTTTTATCGAGAAAATTTCTTGGAGTCGAGGGACCATGATATTGTGCTTGGATCGAAACAGAGAGAGAAATGATTCCACAAATGTTTGAATTGGGCTACTAAGAACTATGGTGATGGTGCCTTTGCGTTGGAGGCTGAGTTTTTGAACCTGACGTTAAGCAGTTGTGGGGGCAACTCCATTATTGTAGATCATGATTTTCAATGTAGCTTTATGGATATTCATATGACTAAGGATCATAACTGAATGGACACCTATTTTCATGAATTTGATGAAGCACAGTCCATTCCAACCTTTGTTTGCTTGTCTAGGTATTTATTGATACATGGGAAAAATGTTTTCTCACGCAACTTCAAAACATGGCTCCAAAGAACATTAAATATCTCACAAAAAATAACGAATTTGAGAAAATTTCCCATTGAGAAAATAATTCAGCCTCCGCTGATCAAAACATATGTTTTTTTTTTATGTGTGATTCACGTTCATTTTCTCAAAAAATGTTCTTGAAGTTGAGTAGGAGAAACTGCTATGATTTTCCCTTGATCTTTTCTTGGAGGTCTATATGTGCGAGCTCGATGGAATTTGACAAACAAAAATCCATATTGGAGCGAAACAATTTCCATGTGTCGGATTTCATTTTAGAGTGGTGCTACTACCTCAACCATGGAGACACTTATGGAAACTATAACAACTTCAAATGTCAAACTATAATTAGTAAAACCATGCATAATTATCTTTAATTCATTAAAAATAATAAAAATAATAATAATAAATGATGTAAACATGTATACAGGAATTTCGTGTATTTATGAAGAAATATGGTTAAGAATGATGAAAATGGGTGAATATAATGATGCAAAAATTGATGGTTTTATAAACAAAATTATGAGAAATTGCAGGCTCAAGAGTGGTGTTTCCATGGAAGTGTTGATGGGGTTGTTGTTAACATGTTCTCATTAGTGTATGAAGGCTTATGTGTTTTTCATGCTTTAGTGTTGTTTGTCAATGCTTGCTTACATGTTTTTGCATCTTATACATGCATTGCTTTCTTATGCTAGGGTTACATATTGGTCATGATTCATTGTTATCCGTGTATGCTTGCTTTTGTGATGTCATATGTTGAACAAACATTGGTCATTCATGATTTTTTATACATGTCAAGTGGGTGCATATGATCAAGTTTGCATTGGTTGATTGCGGTTTTTGTGCATAAGGTTATTTTATGATGTTAATGTGTTGGCTTAGATAGAGAATTAGATGCAAATCATTAAAGTGAGGTTGCAACAATGGAATTTTGGGTAAGAGAAGATCATCATAAATTTTTGTATGCGTAGCATGGAGGTATGCAATTCATGGTTGTTGTAAGCATTAGGGTTAATTAAATGTTTTCCATTATATTATTATTTTGGTTACATATGTGATATGCTAGTTGATCAGTGTAGTAATATGCAATATTGTTATGTGTATGTCTTTAAATCTATTAATGTTATGGTTAGATACATGATATATTCTAGTTCAATAGTGAAATTACATGCATATGTGTCAAATAGTCGTGAATTATAGTAACATGTGGTTATATGCATTACTATTTTTGTTTATGCTAGATAAATTGATGATAATGATATATGTCGTTGATGTGTATGTTATAGGTTGTTGTTATAGTATGCTAGTTATCTTGATGAGTAGGTTACATGTTGTTGATGAGCATGATATATGAACATGTTATTTTTATATGTTGGTAACTTGTTTAATAGGGTTATTGTATTAAGAAATTGATGCTATATGTATATCATGTTAATTGGATTCACCTATGAAGATGGTTAGGGTTATGAAATTTAGGTATGAGTAGACTTATTTGTGATATTATGTCATACTAATTTACGTTGATTGTGCATCTGTGATTGTTATCCATGAATGACAATTATTTATGAACTTATGGTATGAGCATGTTATCTAGTTATTGTCATGGATATCATGACCTTAAGTTATGTTGAGTTGAGGTCTTGTTAAGATATATTGCGTTAATCTAGAATGATTGTGAAAAAAGGATAGCCTCCCCTAAAATATATTAAGGTATGATTTTTCTTATGTCGTGTACTTAACTTCTTGATTTTGTTTCCTAGTTGATTTTTATAACCTTGTATGTTTATAGTTTGTTTGAATGTTTGAATAATCACATGATATGAGATGTACCTATAAGATTGCATGAAGAAATGATCTTGTTTTGCGATGGTCGTACTAACGTGTTGAGATAGTTGATATGTACATGAGTGCAAGTAGGTTATAGTTGTATTATTATGATATTGAATATTAGTTGATTCTGGCATGGTCGTTAGTCTTCGTAGAGACCGATTTTAGTTAATATATATGATGTGTTAATATTTGAAACATATGATTGCCATCTGTGGATAGTTGCAGGGAAATATGCTTGGTATTATCATCATAATGTAAGATTTTATGTGTCTAATAAGTAACAAATGGGTGATATGAAAATACAAAGTAGGATTCGATTGCATCAAGGTAAATGGTAAAAGAAAGGAATTGAGCAAGAATTCCTTTCTCTAGGTTGGAAACTATAATTCAAAACGAATGAGTTATGTGCATACAAGAATTATTCTTAACCTTGACTTTTTTTGACATTGTGTGGAACTATGTTATATTTGAGAAAATGTATTTGACAGGTATAATAGATGGTTTCCATCTATGGATGGATTTATCAAGAAATTGGAGTTCTTCGATAGGTGTATGTGTTCAGTTACAAGGAAATGTGCTTAGAACAACAAGGTAAGGTAACTAGAATGTTGTTATGGTTATTTATTCAATGATTTTTATGTGTTTATGGTGGTATGATGTAGAGGATTGTATGGCAAGAGATTGCCATAAGATCTTACAGAAGGCTTGGGTCAAGCTTTCCTTTTGAAGTATTGGGAACCATGGGAATTCAATCATGGTGTTTGTTGCTAGTCATGTGATTTCAATCTTTTATGATTTCTTTGAGGTTTATTTGCAGCTTTGTTTATGTATGGTTCAAGGACTTGCCATTTTTTTTGTAGTGTCATATTGCTATTGTTTTTCCATGGTTTTTTTCTTTTGTTTCTTTTTCTTCCCTTTTATGTTTTGAGTATTAGGAATTGGTTTGGGAAAGAAGAAAGTTAATAGAGCTCAGTGCCTCAGTAAGGACAACAGAAGGTAAGAATATGACAGTTGGTTAGATTGGTTGGGTCCAGTGTGGTAAATGGATGGTGGAAGAACATTCATGAGAAAGCTAATTATGTAGGGTAAATTGAATGGAGCAGAGGTGTTAGAGGCCTTAGCTATGTTGGGCACTCTTGTCCTCAATGTTGTGCATTTTGTGCATGAATAATAGAAGTTGTCTTAACCTAGACCTTATGATATCTAGAAATTGTGTTGTGATCATTATTATGTTGATTTTTATGTATGTAAACAAGTATGTATGTATGTCATGTTGGACAAGGTCGTCATGGATCATGATTGCTTAATGTTGATGTTTATATGTATATATGTGTGTATGTATGTCAATTTCTCACATAATCATGATTTTTTTATGTTAATGACTATATATATATGTATATCTATATGTATGTATGTATGTATGTATGTATGTATCTGACTCTATGACAGGGTTTCACGAATCATTCTTGTGGAGGAATGATTTCTTATGCAGGTGAATGACATGAAGAGGTTCTTGGTCTTATGAGAAATCAAGTGGGAAGTGTAACCATGAAATATCTATGAGGTCAGTATCATGTGGATAACAATTGGCATTATATGCATGTATTATGCCTATGTTTATGTTATGCATAGATAACGTTGAGAGATACATCGGTGAAATGAAAACATTATACTTTGTTGCATGTTGGTATGAGCATGAATAGTAGAGAGATACTAGAAGCAAGGTTTATTTTTGGGTCAGTGTGTGTTCTATGCATTTGTAGTACTACTGTTGTGTATAGGTTTCACATGTTGTATATTCAGTGATCATACCTATGGTGATGTGTACATGTAACATATGTCTTATTTTGTGCTTATGATGTTGTATGCCTATTGTATACATGGTCTTGTGTATATATTGCGTATGCTAGGTATAGATTGTGTTAAGTACATGTTGGATATGTACTGTTGTGTACATATTGTACTATGTGCATGTTGGATATGCAGTGTTGTGTACATATTGTACTGTGTGCATGTTGGATATGCCATGTTGTGTGCATGTTGTATATGTAGTGTTGTGTGCATATGGCATTGTGAACATGTTGGATATGTCATTTTGTGTCCATATGGTGTTTTGAGCATGTTGTATATGCACTGTTATGGACATATGTTTTTGTGTGCATGTTGTACATATGGTGCTGTGTACATATGGTGTTGTGTGCATGTTTTTACATGTGGTGTTGTGTACATGCAATTATGTGCACACATTGTGCAGGTAGTGTTGTCTACAGGTGGTGATGTGCACATGTTGTGCATATGGTATTGTGTGCATGTCATACATGTTGTGTTGCGGGCATGCGGTAATATATATGTGCATGGTGTAGTCATGGTATTGTGACCTGTGTATTTGTTGCATTGTAATTTGTATATGTATATGTATTGTGTTACATTTTACACTGGATATAGGTGTATGTGTTGTGTTGTAATGTACACCAGGTTTTGATGTATGTGTTCTATGCCAGTGAAGGCATATATATTGTGTGGTATTGTACATAGTTTGTAGTTGTATGTGTTTTATCTGAGTGTGGGTGCATGTATTGTATGGTGTTAACTATCTTATGTGGGTGTAAATGTTGTGATCTACACTATGTGTATGTGTACATGATTGAAGAGAAGAAAAGGAATTGGGCGCTTGCCAGGTATGGCAACAGATCTAGTGTGTGCACCAAAATAACAAAGCAAGAAGTAAGGACCAAGGAAGGATAAGCATAAATATTTTATTTCAGTTTTATTATGCATGTGACCTATGATTTTGACCTATGATGGCTACATTTTATTTATGATTATGTTTTGTGGTGATGTTATGCAATTCATGACTTTGACGTATGATGGTTGTGCTCTGAGCTAACCACATGTGATATGTTTATACATGATTTATCAAATAACTAGTTTGAATTGTTTTGATAGGAAGTGAATAGGATTGCAAGTGCACCTAATTTACAGACTACCAATGAGGTATGATTTTAATTTATTTGAATTTGTTTTGAATATAATGGAACTGATGTGCTTTGTATAGGAAGCACAAAAATTCCTGGTTGGGTAGTTGAAAATGACTGCAAGAATTATCAAAAACAACAAAAGGAATTCAAGCAAGCAACAATATGTTGGTAAATCACATCAGGAGCAGGGGAATTATGGGACACTAGTACCCAATAGAGTCCATTGATTTCCATGAGAATTTTATGACTGATATGATGGTTTTGAGGTAGGTGTAAGCCTTGGTTGTTTGGACTTTCGATGCGAGGAAGCATTGCCAAGGGATGGATCAACCAGGATACGGGATGCTGGGGAACTTGGAAGGTGAGTGACTACATGGAAGGGGATTGCGTGATTGCACTAGGGACTATGTATCAGAGAAGGGAAGGAAGAAGATGGATTTTTTTGTCATTAGAAGTGCTATATGGAATCATATGCATATTGGGAGTGTGCCTTGGAGCAATGAGCCGGTAATTGTTCACTGAGGAATAGTGGAGCATGATTATGACAATGGACACTCGATGCATATTTGACTTGGTAAAGGATCCTAGAATTCCTAGGAAGGAGTTGAATCCTGGTATTACTTTAAAGGTGGAGGCATAATCCTATGTATTCCTTTTTTTCTTATACAAATATCATATCCATTTATTTTCCTGTTGAAAAAATGTGGATATGTATATATGTAGTTGTTTTTGTAAATAACATTATGAGTTATGTTATAAGATCCAGTACGCAATATGATTTTCATGAAATGTTTCTATTTGAGCATGTTATTAATTGTAAATGTTGAAATGAGCTATGTCATAAAGCTCCATGGGTGCTATGTTTTATTTTCAGCATTTTTGCTGAGGTATATATGTGGTTGAACACCTAGGATGGTGTCCTACAAGGAGGAGGGTTCAGTAACAACCTCGGTGAAAATTCCATGTAAAAATTTTAAAAATAATAACCATGGCTAATGGGACACTTATTCCATGTTGAATGTTGGGAAAAAAATCCTAGTGGGTGTTCATTTGGTTTATAATAGCCAAGAAAATTGGCAAAGGAAAAGGAAAAGGATTTGGAAATGAAAAATGGCATATTTGGAACATTTGTTTATAAGGATAAAGGAAAACTGGAGAAAAGGAAGGTGAAAGGTTACAAGTTGCATGTGAGGAGGAAAATGAAGGAAAATAATGGAAAATGAAGAAAATAGAGTCCTCATTGATAAAAAAACTTTTGATTATCAATTGGAAAACTTCTTCTTGGCTCAAAATTTTGGCCGCTTAATTTTTGGATATCTCTCATTAATAATTGTCAATCTATGTATCACTATTATACAATTAGAGTTTATTGCAAAATTTTAGCGTTGGACCAAGAAAATCAAGAAAGAAGGAAAGAGGGGGAATCAAGAAATGAGGAACAGGAATCAAGCAACTATATCAATATTCTTGGCATGTATCAATTTGTATGTGTGTTTTCCTTGCTATATCTGGCATGCATGGTATTTCCTGTGGTTCTTTTCTATCATGGCATGGGTTTTTCCATGTGTGACAGTGTTTTCAGCATAGCCTTGCAATTTCTGGATAGCCATGTTATCATGGATTTATCATGTTTTTGTTTAGATGGATTACTAGATGGATTCAAGGCTGAGTGGGGTGGATCTCCGAATTGATAAAACACATGGAATACTAACCCATGAACCGGACTATGGGTTGCAGTAAAGCTAAATAGTGTGTTAACTGGATAGGCCTAGGGATCCTCAACTACTGAATGGAGGGATATACGATAAATCCTAGAGGTTGTTTTCTCTCCATTAGGCCTAGGAATCTCGAGTTTGGGGTATACGGTAAATACTGGAGAGTGTGTGTTGGGCACAACCCAACTTGTCCAATACTTTTAGAAATAATTAGCAATTTGTGGAGCAGGATACAATGTGTACCTCAAAGTGGACGATTTTAAATATAGCGCACATTGTCATGGGGAATTTGGGGTAGGTTGAAGCCCCTTGTTTCTGTAAATTGTGTGATTTTGTAAATGGTTGTGGGTCATCGTTGCTTAATTTTTGGAGTCCATTGTATTTAGACGATGTTATTGTAATGATGTATCCTTATGATGTAATAACATAAATAGAGAAAAATAATAACTAGAGAGGCATCGAAGTATCAATTTTATGTAGATCAGTTTTATGGTTGTATTATTTTGATCTGTAGTTTGTGGCGAAGAAGAGGCTTTTTAGATGAGTGTGCAAAGGCCTGTGTCTATAGCATTTTGCACAAACAACTTGTAGTGTAGTGCGCACGCCAAGAAATGTTTATTTTAAAGTTTCATTATTATAAGAAATAGTTCGCGTGGATGTAGCCTCACACTAGGGTGAACCATGGTAATTTTCTTTTTTTGTGTTTATGTGTATAATTTCAATTTTTTTTTTTGAAGTAGGAGTGATTATAGTTGCATTTTTCTTCGTCCCAATAATGATTTATGGTTTTATATGGCATGTTTAAGTATTTTATTTGGTGTCGCGAACTAGTATTTTATAGAGTAGATACCAAAAGGAGATTCCAGGGACAAGACCTGAAGACCTTTGTAGAGACTAATTATAGTCCAATTTTGAGTCTATCTAAAAATGAAAGAGAAGAAATCCACCCTGATAACCCCTAGGTAACTTCGTAGTATTATCCCTACCAAGAGTTCACACAAGCAATAATCTAGTAATATCCATGGTGTTTTTGGCTTTCTCGACCCCCGTACTCCTCCCAACCCCCATCCTCCTATCCCTCCCTCTCCCCCTCCCAAAATAAGTATGGATGATGATATTAAGCTACCCGCTTTCAAAGAAACTGGATTAGAGGATTCGAAACATTTTTAGTTTTTATGCGAAGCTATATGGATAACAAAGCACATCAATAATGAAGATATAAAGAAGGCATATCTAATTACGACAATGCACCATAGAGAATTAGCATGGTACATGAACTATTCAAATAATCAGAACAAGAAATTCGTAGATATTAAAACAACACTGCTAAGAGAATTTAAGAAGTCAAAGTCTTAGTTGCAGTGCATTGCTAAGTTGAAGGAAATCAAAGAGAAACCTACAAAGTTTTCTTGGGAGTTTGATCCGAGATTTAAGCTATTATTGGATCAGGTAAGCTTTGAAATTTCTCAACCACAACATCAATAATGGTTTATAGCTACATTGCTACCACATATCAGGTTTCTATTGATGCATTAGAAGATAGGAAGTTGAGCCAAATATTTGGAGATTGTGATGAAGTTGGAAGCTTCTCCTGTAGTAGACTCTAATGTAGGCATGCAATAGATTCAAAATCAGCTGGAAAACCTAACATTACATATACAATAAATCCAGAAAAACAAATAAGTTAGAGAAGAAGTATGGTGTATGGTGCTGATAAGAAAGTAGCTCTAAATAAAAGTTCCATATCTTTAGGGATTACATGGCTAGTGGGGCACCAAATCCCTTGAAGGAAAGATCTAGCCTGTGGTGAAAAATATGTAAGACTTGAGGCCAATATTGTTCAGAAGACGATTGCCTATTACATAAACATGTACAGAATACAAGTAATCTATTTTCCAAATTATGTAAATCAGTTGGAGACGATGAGAATAATTTTTGGGCGTATGAACTAATGATGGAGTATGGTACTGACGGTTACATAATAAAATTAGAATAGCATGAACATGAGTACAATGGATAGCATGGTGGTCGACGAGGTTACCAAGGAAGAGGTAGTGGTGGTGGAGCTAGTTGAGGATGTGGACAAATCATTTTCTATAACTAGAGCTAGTCAGGTCATTATATGAGAGAATTCCAAAACCCCACAACGACATGCAAGCACTGTAAACCCTTTGACAATGTAATTGAAAAATGCCCTATACTTATAGTGAAGATGAAAGGAGAAAGGAATCAACAACATACACAGAACATTCAAATGATGATTCCTGAAAGTAGGACCGATGAACCTTGGATTAGTATTGTTAGTAGACATGGAGCTACGACTGGTAGTGATAAAATAGATGAAAAGAAAGAATCTAGAATTGCATGTGTGAGAAAGACTGCTGAAAAAGCTCCTATTTTTCATATTCATAAATAAAACTATGTATTTATGGAAACAAAGAAAAGTTTTATGGATGTTGGAGCTTGGAATTCTACTACACAGCTAAAGACTAGTAACTATGATGTGTCATCATATTTGATACAGAACCAAGCCCTGACATAGGATTGAGCCCCAACACAACACTAGGATTCATAAAACAAAGTAAGTATTTTAAAATATTTTCTGGAGAATTGTATGAAATTGTTAAGGATCAAAAGGTTGTAGAAGGGCTTAAGGAGTTGGTAGAATCTTGTGCATCCAAAGAAACAATGTGAAGTGAGATGCACAAAGTGAATAATTTCCATTTACATAAGAGTACTATAAGATATATGAGGCTTAATGTGTAGATAGGAGAATATGAAATCGGTAGAAATATTAGGGATTTGGTTGTTGGGAATCATGATTGTCATTAGACGAAAACCCATAGGTGTTAGTCAACGATTGAATTGCTAGAGATAAGGATCCACAAGAGGTAGTTAGTCCATGTCATGAAACACATGGGAAGAGTTGGTTTATCCAATGTCCAACAATTCCCCTCCCCCCCCCCCTCCCCACCCAATGCGAGCTAGGTGTGTATCAAAATCATGACCTACACTCTGATACCACTTGTTTTGAATCACAATTTTCGTTATACAAAAACCCATAGGTGTTAGTTAATGATCGCATTTCCAGAGATAAGAATCCACAAGAGGAGGTTAGTACATGTCTTGAAACACACAGGGAGCGTTGGTTTATCCAATGTCCAACATTGGCATCTGATGTAATGTCATGGTGAAGCATACATGGGAATTAATGGGTAATCTGAAGCTACAGTGGTCACCTATTCAGTTGAGGATGGAAAATAAAAAAAAATATATTTCCTATGTGAATATTACCAGGTGTTGCAGTAGATATTAAAGGAGTTCTCACTATTTCTAATTCTAAAGTAATAGATATTTTTGATGAAAGTAAACCCTATCCTGGATACTTGGAATTGATTGAGAATTTTACAATTTGGCCATATTCAATTAGAAGAAGAGACAAATGATATTTGAAGGAAACAATATGAGGGAAATTTTTCCCTTGGATTCATCATAAAGACTAAGATACACAAAACAAACCAAAGAAGAATACTACGTAGCTGACATAGGTCATATCTATGAAATAACATCGAAGGAAAAATATAATGTTAACCCTACTACAGAGGGGAATTTGAATTAGAAGCATGATAGCTCTTGTACCTCAAGCTTAGAAGAAGAGATGGAAAAGTGGTAGAATAGGCTGCATGAAGTGTCCACAAGGAGTTGTGCAAGAATGCCCAAATCACTTCGCTATATAATGTCTAAGTTATGTAACCTTCCTTCAAAAATGTAAACTTTCAAACAAGAACGAAAACGAGTACCCTTTTATTTTAGGTAGCAAAAAATGGTCCGATTTTGAAAGGTGTTGATTCAGAATGCTCATAAATTTTTTTGAGCATGTTTTTTACACATTAAATTTTCTTATGTAACAAGTATAGGCATTATTTTTAAAATTTTAGTGTCTTTATGTTGATTTTGAAGAGTGTGGATGCCAACATCATCCCCTTTTTTTAGAAGACTTTTTTTTGACTTAAATTTTTTTAATGTATTAAATGCTAGTATTTTTTTTCTAAATTTAACAATTTTTAGGTACTCGACTTCTTCCTCTTCACTTACATATTTTGTTTAAGTGTTTTTGAGGTTTTTTTTTTTTTTCTTTTCTTTTAATTGTTTTTTTGTAGTGAGATATTTGATTTATTGCAGTGTCAAGAAAAAAAAAGCGTCAAAATTTTAAAGTGCCAATCTTCTATCTAACTATATTTTGTTAAATAATATTTCATTGCACGTGAAATAATTTCCACTTAAAAAGCAAGAATTTTTAACAATTTACATTAAAAGGACACATTTTGATTACTGAAATAACTACGAATATACACATTTTGTGCCTTTTTTGCTAAAACTGACATGTCAAATAAACCATTTTTATAGGAAAAATTTAACAAAATAAGTATAAAAATTAGCTATTTTTGTGAATTTTATGTGAAAAGTTAATAATAATTACATTTTTTTTTCAAAACTTACATTATTCACATAAAAATGAAGTGAAAATCACATTGTACAAATATTAAAAATATAATAACAACTATTGAATATTTATTTCTTCTCTTAAAATGTCAAAGTCAAAACATTACAAGTATAAATTATGAATAGTTACAAAAAATGAGCTTCATTTGGAAGCTTAACTTAATATTTAATCAATAATATCATGTAACCCAAACTATTCATCTTCAAGGGTTTCATTATTGTCCTCTTCCACAGTATTTTCATCATTGGCTTCAGTTTCATCATTTTCCTCTTTTGATGGATCTCTGATGTCCGTGAACATCCCAAAGTATGCCTTTCCAATCATTCCATCTAATGGTGGTTGAGGTTCTTTTCATTTTTTTCCCACATGAGATTCAGTAAAATCCCCTTTTCTCAAACCAACTTCTTGCATTGCATTTGGAAGAAATTGAAGAGAATTGATTCTTTCATGAGTAAATTTTCATTGTACTGGGTTGTTTTAAACGGAAATGAAATTTCTTCCTTTTTTTAAGAAACATGCTACTGTTGTACCTAATTATCAAGTAGAAAAGAAAAAATTTAGTAAATTAGTATAAACACAAAAAAATTAAAAGAGAAAATAGTGAAATTCATTCTTATATAATAAAACTTAGATGATCCTGTAAATAAATCGAAAACCCAATCTCCTTCATTTGAACATAAATATAGAAGATAGTTAATCAATGATTGAATTTTTTTATATACGTTAACTATTTCTCCTTTTGCTTCTTTATATTCAAATGTTAGTTTTCTTACAACAGCATCATGGACCAATACTTGGCTATGATTCTTTCCATCTACTTGATTGAAAAGAATAGTATTGTAGCTATCATCCTTTGTCCAAATTTCAACATGAATGAACTCAATGTCACTTATAATTCCTTGATTTATGCCATAAATAATATTTGGCTTTTGCATGTAACACAAAATAGTAAAATTTCAATTAACTTGTACATAAATGATTTTTTTAACATGAATCAAACATACAATTTCAAAGTCTCACCATGTAAGCTGCATCATTGAATTTTCTTTTCCCTTGAAGCTTAATAATAACAACCCCAATTTTGTGTCTTACTAAAATGTCACAAATATCCAAAATGTTGATGTTGTGAATTCTATAAATCTCACAACCACTTTAATAAATGCTTGATAAGTATTAGGGTCACTATCAGATTCAATTTTTGGGATATTGAAACCATGAGGAATATCTACAATAGATAGGGAATAATCCCTTTTAAGTATGATTTTTGCAATGTCTTCACAATCGCCTGATATTATTTCATATTGTATAGTTTTGAGCCCATTCCAAATGAAATTATTAAGACTGGCATCAAGTTGAACATCACTAAGACGTTCTTTCCTTATCCTTTCCATTTTTTTTTCAGTAAAGCTTCTGAAACTATTCCGTGCTTAATTTTCACCTTCCTTCATCTTTAATAATATAAAAAAGGAATGTATAAGTTATAAATTAAAAATAATATACATATTAATAGAAATGAATGTATGAATAAACATACCTTTTTAAATGCGAGATAAAAATCTTTTAGCATTGATGTAGAACTTGAATATGCGTAGTTGCATACAACATCATCCCAACTATCTTCACTAAAAAATTTAACAATTTTTTCTCATATTCTCATACAAACCTTGTGACTGAATAAATGAAGTGATAATGTTAATATAATGTTATTTATAAAAAATAATACCAATACCAATATATTATATTTAACATAAATTTATAATCCAAAAAACACTAAAAATAAAAAACTTACTTGAGAAATTCCTCGGTCATTTCGTCCATTGATAATTCTCCTAACTTTACATGAGATAATATTTTTTTGACAAGCTTTTCATGCTTCACTCCTTGCATTGATATCCAAGGTGTGATATTCATATATTCTGGAAGGAGCTTCATTTCATGAACAAATATACTGTTGGTAAATATCAATGGTTTGACCTTCTCACTTTTTATGCCAACTTTCTCCCACAACTCAAAAATATGATCAATCAATTGCCATATCTTTGGAGTTCTAAATGCGAAATGGAAAATGTTATCAATACCATTGAATATTTCATAATTTACTTCGCCACCTTTTGAAAAATTTTTTTCTTCGATTTGGTAACTGCTTTCCATAAAAAATTCCTTCGGTAATGCATGATCAAGCTTTGTCTAATGACCACCACATTTTTCTTCAAATTCACTATGAATAAATATAACCCTTTGGATGAAAGTCATAGAAATCCTATACTCATTATCAGAATTATGATCCCATGATAATAAATTTTCCTCTCTATTTGTTAAACCAACATAAATGGTACATTTCATTGTTTCAAAATGCGGGTTATTAGGATATTCCTCCATTAATTGCCTTTGATCTTCTAAGAAATGGTCGCCACTGAGTATATAATATTTGTATTAAAAAATTTTTTACTTGTCAAATGATTCTTTATTAGGAACATGAATTGGATCAATAATAAGAACCTAATCAACCACATGTACAAAAGTGTTTTACCTCAAAATTGTTTTCAAATTGTGAACATGCAAGTGGTGTGGCTTTATAATTTCATATTTGGATTGTCCTTCATATGGCTTGTAGACTTGAAGGACAATAAGTTGAAATGCCCAACCACCCTCAATTAATTTTTTCTTCGCCAAACGATGTCGAATGGAATTTTGTTTTGTTTTCATAACTCCATCCTCTAAATTAGGTCCTGGCGTAATCATTTCCCTGCTTTCTTTGGATTTTTCACTACGCCCTTCACTACTTCCCATGATTTTTTTAGAAAGAGCAATTTTTTATTTCTTCGTCATATTGGTTATGATATTTTCTTGAACCGAAACAATCTACTCATCATCAACTATAAGGGAGAAATTATTGGGCATTCATATTTCTTTTATTTTATGGCTCTTCTCCTTTCTAACATCAGTTCTAATTTGATTCTTAGATATGCCAACACATTCTTCATCTTTAGCTTTAGCTTCAACTTCAACTTCCTCATTTTGAAAACTAACATGTCTACTTTTACTAGATTGATCCCTTTGATACAATATTGTAGCATCATGAAGTATTTTGTTTTACTTATTTGCCATATCTTCTGCTTCATGTTCATGGAAAATGGAGACAAAATTCATAATATCTCACTCTATATAATATATTCCCCCCAATATAATTGAAATTCCCTCAACAAAATATTTTAAAACAAAATATAATATGTCAATATTAACTAATTTATTAAAAATACAATGATATAATTTAAATAATACAAAACGGATAAGTGTAAATAAAAATACTTAAAATCTTCTATGCAATATTTTGTACGATTTGTTTGCATATCTTTGAAGAATATTCTCCCATGTTATACATTGAAAATGTAAAATGATATCTATGTTTATCATGTGATTTGGGTGGTTTAGATAGTATATAAGAAATTTTAGTATTTGGAAGAATATATAGGTCTAATACTTCTCCCACAAGGTCATAACTTTCAGCATCAAAATTCTTAATAGAATATAGATATAATTACAAAGATTCATCTTCTATATCTTTCAGAAACCTTACATATTTTGAACGATTCAATTCTGTTTATTTCTTCCAGTACAAAAACCACTTATTTTCGTTTGTGGATGCATCTCACACATTTTCAGTAATTAATTGAGGTGAAGTTCATCCAGAAGTGATTTTTGAAGGCCCTCCTGTAGCCTTAGACGATGCAATTGTTGACTTTGGTCCAGAAATATCGACAGAAACCTTCCATGATGCCATTTACCTACAAACATATATATCTACAGATAAATTACTAAATCGCAAAAAACAAATATCTTATGTGAAAAAAATAGAAAACCTCTTTTAAAAAAAATGACACTTTTATAAAAAAAAATCTCGAAAGAAAATCAAACAATTTTTTTTTTTACATGTCATCTTCCCAAGCACCCTAAAGAAAAATATTACTATTTTGGGTTAGATTTCCACTATGGGGCCCCCTGAATTTAAAACAAGTTCACTTCAAAAAAATGTAATTTTTTAATATTTTCTCCTTAACACCACTTGAAAAAAAATTAACTTTTTTATATGCCCAAGTGGCTGATTCTGAGAATCGACCCCGATTGTCAGAATCAATCCTTTGGGCATTTAAAAAAAATTAATTCATATTTCTAAAGGGCCGGTTCTGAGAATCGACCCCTTGGCCATATAAAAAAAATAATTTCCCAAAGGAGTGATTCTTATTTTTTTATATGCCCAAACAGCCAATTCAGAGAATCAACCCCTTCGACATGTTAAAAAAATTTAATTGTTTTTATATGCCCAAACGAATCAGCCCCTTGGCCATATAATTTTTTTTTGGTTTTTTATATGTGCAAGGGGGCGATTTTGAGAATCGTGGTTGATTCTAAGAATCATCCTCCCTACCTTGGGCACCCTTGGGCTTTGGTGGATTTCGTCCCATGGGCATGTGCCCTCGGGTCCCAAGTAACACCTCTTAGGTTCCCTAGAGCTTGGGTAGACGCCACCACGTGGGTGCATCTGCCCGAGCCCTCGGGTGCCCAAGGGGTGGCCCTAGGTGGTCATTGGGCTCACACGTATGCTTGAAGCACAACGCTAAAGTGGTGACCCTCGGGCTTCGACGGAAGTCATGCCATGGGCACTTCCACCTGCAGGACATCGTCGTGCCTAGGGAGGATGCACCCACAAGGCAGTGTTCTCCTGAGCCCAATGGCCACCCATGGGTGGCCCTCTAGCTTAGGTGGACACTGCCTCGTGGGTGCATCTGCCCGGAACACGGGTGTCCTTTCCCAAGTGGGCGTACCCACTAGCCCCCTAGGCAAGCACCAGGGAAATTCTCATAATCGTCCCCTCTGTTTAGCCAGCCGGCCGATGGGTGTGCCCACTTCGGCTAAATCGATCATGTGCTACCCTAGGCGAGCCCACCAAAAATTGGCATGTTAATTTTTTATTTTTTATTTTATATAGGAAAAAGAAACTCTTTCATTTTCTACCTAAAAACATGAATGCTAAAATATGGTAAATTCTTAATGTTTTAAATTAACTTGAATTCAATTTATTTTAACATGTTAGTAATTTCTAGAATAATAGAAGCAAAACTAACCTTTCAAAATAGAGAATCTCCTGTTGCCAATGTTGCTACCATAGAAAATCGTTCCAAGATTTTAAACAAACCTCAGGAAATTACGACGTGATGTGTGGAATAATGGAACTGAAATTTCTTATCAAGTGGAAATAACTAAATTTTTTACGATGGGGTGAATGTGGGATAAAGAACATTGATGAATATTAAAAAAATAAAATCTATAATGTAGTAGAAGTTATATAATTTAATTAAAATTATTTTAGTTTGAAAACAATTATTAAGATAAAAATGTCTAGGGAATTTAATTCAAAACTAAGGTCCATATTATGAGAATATTTTAATAGGAAATTTTGAAATAAATCATTTAAATACAATTTGGAGGGACATACTTCAAGCAAAAAATTTCAGCGGAAACTTTTGGATGGAATTTTCATTATTTCAGCTATATATTATCATTGGGAGAGAGATCATTTGCATCATTCAACATTTCTTGATTGAGTGTTATGGATTCCTTTTATAGTGAAGTTTCTCTTACATCAACATCTTCATCACATAACAACTCTACTCATATTGATGAACATAATGAGAGAAGTAGTGAAAAAATGAAACATGAAGAATTTTCGAAAACTAGAGACTCACATTTTCCACTTAGTCCTAATCCTAAGGAATTTGAGAGAAATAGTGATGAATGGGAGGATGACAAATTTTTAGTGGATAGAGGTCCATAATTGCCACTTATTCCTAATCCTAAGGACTATGAAAGAAATAGTGATGAATGGTCGGATGAAAAATTTTCAATGGACAGAGAGTCACATTTTCCACTTACATCTAATCCTAAAGACTATGAGTGCAATAGTGATGAACGACAGGATGAAAATATTTTAGTGGATAGAGAGTCACATTTGCCACTTACTCCTAATCTCAAGGATTATGAGAGCAACAATGAAGAACGGTGGGATGAAAACATTTAAATATATAAAGTGTCACATTTTACAGTCTCTCCCAACCCTATGGAATTTGGGACCTGCAATGATGAAGGGAAGGATGAAGAAATTCCAATAAATTGAGTCTCAATTTCTGACGCATATGGACTATGAGAGCAGTAGTGATGGAGGTTGCGATGAAGAATTTCCAATAAATCAAGAGTCACAATTTCCACATAGTTATAATCCTATGAAATTTGAGAGTAGTAGCGATGAAGGGAAAGATAAAGAAGGGGAAGAATATCATCCAATTCAATATTTTGAAACCACAGATGATGCTATTGAACATTTTCATGCCGCCGAAGATGGAAATGAATATTTTTCAAACAACGATGTTGGTGAATTTCCTAACTATATTACAAATGATCATAATAAGAATATATTCCTCCAAATGATCATGGAAATGCTTGTTCAGAAAATGATGAAATGATAGATATGTTTCCAGCAAATATTGTTTCTAGGTGTAAGATTAGACCTTTTTGTATCAGTCCAGGATGCTCTATTTATAAAAGGGTTAGAGTAGTGTATCTTAGGAGAAGAAGTTCTATTAGTGAGCTCATTTCAAGGGACTATTGTAAAAAGTATTGCTTCAAACATATGGATTTCAAATTTTCTTTATAGAAAAGGAAGAGCTATTTGTCAATGAATAAAAGCATGCCAAATTCATATTTAGTGGGGTGCATGCAATCTACACTAGTAGGTTATTATTATCATATTGGGTATTTATTTCTCTATATAAAGGCTTTCAAAATGATTCATTCAAATGCCCATTTTCGTCTATCAAGAATCCAAGATAATTTGGAAAAGGATCCTACATATTATTTAGAAGTTTGTCATAAACAAGAGTTTGGGCCACTAGAAAACACTCCAATGTCATGACTGCAAGACTTCTTTTCAAACCATGGAGAGTGTATGCCAAATAGAGATGCAATACATATTCTAGATAATTACTCAAGACGAGAAATCTACAACTTATGTAAGGAATATTCATAAGGTGTTGAAAGAAATGGTCGTTTTATTACATATCAATATTTAGCGCATATATGCAGGAGAGAACTCAAAAATGTTCATATTTATAATAAGACAAGGATGGGGGTTTGCAGTACATGTGATTATCTAAAATAAAAAAGGGATAAATGCGAAGGAGCAGAAATAGGTAAGCATTAATAACATTATTCTTTTAAATTGTATAGTGATCAACTATGAAAATGCATTTATTAATACGTTTATTTTATGTTATGTGTAGATTCCATTGTTAGAACCCTTCAAGAGCATTGCGAACAACAAACAAGTGAAATGAAAAAGTTGTAGAAGCATCGAAGAAAGTGTTATGATAATCCAAATAAATATTTTTGTTTAATAATTTATCGTATGGATGATAATCAAACACTTGTACCACATGTTGTTCACACACCAAAAAATTGCAAGAAGAAAATTTTATCCAGTTTCATTTGGTCGGTTGTATGGTCCTCAATGGAAAAATGTCACCAAGAGTTTACTTCACAGCTCCAAATATTCATAATGATGGAAGTCTGACAATGACCATAATTCATGATATGATTTATCATTGGGGTGGTAATATTCATAAATTTTTGTATCTACAATTAGAAAACACTTGTCATGAAAACAAAAATCAGTTTTTTTTTGGATATCTAAAAGTGCTTGTTGAATTGAGAATTTTTGATAAGGTAAAGGTTGCTTTCCTTCTTGTTGGGCACACTCACGGGCATATTGATCATATGTTCATTCTTTTTTCAGTAACATTGAGGAGGACGAATGTTAGGATCTTGTCATCATTAATTGAATGTATTAAGAAATCATATATGCTAAAGCATGTTTTTGATGTGTTAGAAGAAACTGTTGACACACGAAGGTTTATTATTAGATCACATGGTGAGGAGAAAAAAATTAACCAACTTAATGAAATTAGCTTCCAATGTCAATTTTGTATCAAAAAAATTGATGGGAAAACACCTATATGGGGAAAGAAGTATTCAACAACTGCAAAATGGGTGCCATCATTAGGTTTGGAATTTTTGAAGTTTATTCTAGGTCAACCAATACTTGTGTCAAATATATTGTTATTACAATAAGTTGGTGAAGTTAATAATGCATGAAGGAAAAAGAGAGATATAGATTATTTTGAATGCCTCGAAGAAATAAAAAAAAACATTAGATATATATATGAGTGCCTTGAAGTTGCTGATTTAGTTTGGTTGGAGTCCTTTTGCAATGACCAGAGTGATATCCTTTCAGGATGAGCAAATGAAGATATGCGTTAGAAGAGTCCATTTATTTGGCCATAAAATGTGTCAAACGAACAAGAGGAAACAAACATTATTGAAAAACAAAAATCACATGGTATTATTAATTATACACATGTGGAGGAAGGAGAAATTTATATTTATTATATAAGATCTAGTGCACAACATGAAGCCATGGAAGACCTTTACACAAGATCATTATAATATATTAAGGAGGGTTGCATGATCGATGTCTTAGCACATGAATATCCACATGGCTATCAATTCTAAGTTTCCAAGGTTATAAAGGTGATTACATAAAAGGAGGATGTTACAGGTTTTAAAGTATAATGGTATGCCACAAACACACATCCATTGAATGGTGTGTAAAAGCCAGAGATGGTAGTTGATAAAAAAATAGGCAGAAAAAGAAAAAAAAAGGTACAAATATAAATCATCAAATTGAAGGAAGTTGGCATACTTTTTTATGAATTCAATTTAACAAGGGGAGGAACTCTTCGCTCTAGAAGGATAGATATTCTTAAGAGGTTTCTACCACAAGAAACAGTATTGAGATGGTAGTCTGCTGAACCCAGTCATAGATCTCTAAGAATTTTGAAACCTCAAGTGGTGGTCATGCATGTTGACTCATATGGGGTACTAGTTGATGAAAGAGAAGAATATGGAACATATTCATTTGCACCGAGTCAGTCCTCTGAGGATGTGAATTTTGATGGCATGCAAGAAAATATCAGTGATTTTGAATAATTGTGTAAGACAATTGATATAAATGATGTTTGTATTGAGCAATTGAAATGATATTTTAACTTCCCTATTATCTTACATGAAGTTATGAGTCATTTTGATTTTTTTTGGATGATATGTTTTAATTATGATGAATTCATTTCTATAAAATGTTGACAATGCAAGAATAACTTGGAGAAATAATTTGTGTTTCATTGGGTTATTTTAGTCTTATAACTTGTTCATAATATCAAGGTTGAAATATTTTGAAAATTTAATAATTTTTAATTCTATGGGTGGAAAATTGTGAGATATATTCTATCTTTAACATTATGGTTTAAAAAAATTAGAATTTTAGGGATTGTTAGTGTCATGATATTATATGTTAAATGACCTGTATAAAAAATATTATAATTTTAATGTGTTTAAAATTTCATTATTTTATATTTAACTTCATTACTAAAAATACTTTGAAATTGTACCGGAAAATAAAAATGGTATTCTAGCACCAACCATTGTGTGTTTTTTCCATTTATTTGGCACATGAAAATTAGTTTTATTGTCATATTTTCAAAATGTTGCAAATTAACACTAAAAAATTAAAACCTCATTCTCAAATACAACCTTTTGTTTTTAGGTCGTGTTTCATGTTTTCTCGGGTTTTTTTGGGCTAGAGATCTCGTTTTCAGTTTATAGTTATCTTTTCAAAGTTTAAGTTGTTTTCTAGAATACTCTTCATAGTAGTCCCATATTAAAAGTTTATAATAATATCAAAATTAATTGCATCCTTTGTTTTAATTAAATTTACTAATTAAGAAAAACATCATTTAAACTAGTGTCATGTGAGATTACATATAGGTTTTTGGGATTGTGGTATTAATAACCTATTTTATTGGGTTGTGATATTGCAGTAAAACCTATTTACTAGATAGGAATCCTTATAGTTAAGTGGGGTGGATCTCTGTGGTTAGGAATCATGTTAGATGATATTTAAATATACATATGACTAATTCATATATGAATTCTTTTGAAAATAATAATGATAATAAAGTGATAATATAAGTGCTTTTTAAGACCTTTTAACCATCAAAATGTGAAACATATCATGAAATAATTGTCTTGGTACTTGTCATGGATTGATGCCTATTCAATTACCAGGCTAGTTTACTTATACAAAAATATGTTTCAAGACATATATATCAACTAATAAAAACTAAATTTATTCAAAAATTAACTGCATATTCTAAAAAATAATATAGAAATATTTAAACTATAATAAATATATTATATTTTATATGGACGTTTATTGTTTAATATTAAAATCTGGTTTTTATTTATTTTTAATATTTTTATTTTACTAAGAGGATACGGTTATAAGAAAATGATTATTTCTTATATAAATTTATTATATCTACTATAACAATATTATATTAAATTTCATTTTGTTATAAATCTTTTATTTTTAATATTATTAGTTTTTTAATATAAATATTATTGTTAATATTAAAATATGTATATGCCTCGATGGGTTGTACCAACACTTGGTCGATCCACCTCGGAGTTTTCCTCACGAGGTACAATGGTATGTCAAGTCATTATGAAGCATAAGGTGATGCGATGGGTTGGCAGTTGATCGAACTCTAGACACCTACCTCTGGTTGTTATGTTTTGTACCAGTGACAATGTAATGATTGTTGTATCTTTGGTGATGAAATCTATGTATATGGTGGTAGACGAAAGTGTTAAAGGTTGAATGATATTTCTAGGGCCATGGCGTAGCTATTTTTTTGCAGAGTGATTGGATTGTTGTATTGTGGCTTCCCTGACGGGCTTTGTGTAGTTATATGGGATGATGGTTCATTTGAAGGTTTCTCTCCTCTCTGGTGCATTAAGTCCGGTTATGCAAGGTAGAAACCCAATTTTCTCTGAATTAGGGTTGCTCTAGGTTGGTGCGCACATGATGGTGTCCAATTTATTGTTTACACCCAGTTAAGGTATTTCCTTGTGTTATTGTTGTCAGTGGTCATTAGTAAGTCAATGTTGCCCATTGCCCTATGGAAGGATTGGGCTTGTTTGTGGCCTCATTTTTTTTTGCGAATTAAAATTTCCTATAGAATTTGATGGTATTCAATGTCACCATCTTCTGTCAAGTCCCTTTGGAAAATTTCGCGAAGGAGGTGATGTTTCTGGTAATGGGGTGGTTTATAAGTTCCTTGTTATCTATCTCCTTTTTTATTATATTGAGGAAATATGAGAGACATTGGGAGACTGTTTGGGTGCATTTGGGTAGCAATTGGAGCTATACTTCCCCTATTATGGTTGAGCACTTAAAGAGAACAAGTGCCATCCAGGGGCTTCAGTGAAGTGGTATTGGTGTAGATTCATTGGATGGATTGTCTTGGTGATATATATAAGGTTAAATATGGGAGTGTGTGCCATTTTTTACCTTTTAACGGGCATGTGTAGGTGGTTGGTTCCTCCTATGAGAATGTAATGTTCCCAAAAATGGATTTCTCAGCAAAACATGTCTGAAAAATTCATTTTTTGGGAATATTTGCTTAATATATCACAAAACGTGTTTAGAAACACTCATAAAACAATTAAAAATGCTTCATAAATCTTTATTCAGCTTTTATGGGCATAAAGGTGGGGAAAAGTGAGGATTTTGGCCCTAAAATAGGTGTATAAGAAAATATGTGTAAATGGAAGGGTCAAGGTTCTGGAATATGTTATATTAGGTCAAGAGGGATCTACATGTCGAATTTCAGAAAAATAAAATGCATTTTTCTAAGTTAAACAGTTCCTTCTTCCCGACTAGTCAAGAAAAACCTTGATTTCCCATGACTTGGAAGATGCAAAAATTTACTGAATCAAGGGCAGCGTATTTTCTGAAGGTATAAGATGTAAAAAAGTATTAAAAATCATAGAATGAGTTTATTAATAGGGCATAGGCATTAAGCAAGGTTAAACAACATTTTTACATAGAAAATTCCTCAAGATTGAGGTGTTGCAAGACAAGAGAATGACCCAGAAACCCTTCAGCATTATTTTCAGGAGGCTGAAGCTTATTTTTATTTTATTACAGATCTTCAACTGATAAATACATGAAAACAGAGATCTATAATGAAACAAAATTCCCAAAAGGCTCTTTATTACATTCCCCTTGGGGATTTCAGCAATACATGAAAATGCCAGAGAAGATCTGAGTTTTACTGCAGCAGATCTGCAGAATGATTAAGAATTTCTGAAGTAAAAACTTCAATGAATATATCAGACCTGAAATATACATGGATTGGTTGGCCAATCCATGGATCTCCCTTAATGCAAGGAGGCTTCCTTCACATCAGAGATCTAGCTCCAAAATGATGCCAAAAACCCTGCAACACTACTCCTTCAGCAATAATGCAGATCTAGGGAAGGAACTGCGCAGTATAGCATGAAAAACATATTGGCCTGATGCCAAGATCTGAAATGAGGCTCCAATCTTCCAATACAGCCCTTCAATGGATTAGAACCCTCCCCCACCGAAAAGAAGTACTGAAATGATCTAGATCTGAAAATATATAAACTCCACTTGCTGCAGCTTACAAAAGCAATCAAACCCTCAACAGGATATGCATTGCAGTTGGAAGTATAAGCTTGGCCAAATACTGGATAGTGGATCAATGCAGCACATCCTCCTCCAAAGAGCTACTCCATGGAAGGAGAGAGGATTCCTAAACAAGAAACCCTCTTCCCTTTGGCTAAACAGCCAAGAGAACTCGAGTTGCCCAAGCAACCTCAAATTCGAAATATCATCAACAACATTTTCATGAGCCCTCTCCTTCCCTTTTATAAAATGAGGAAGTGAAAAACCCTAAACCACTTCACTTGAACTAGCCCCTTTCACATTTAGAAGATTCTTCTAGAACTACGCAGATCACTTAGGAGGTTCAATGCACCTGGACTGTCTTGTGATTTGGTCCTGTTGACCCAGTCAAATAACTCAGCCCTGTTCATACACAAGTGGTTTTTATGCAACCAGCTCATATTAAATCTTGTTCACTTTGAGCATGTATTTATTTTTAGATCTAAGGAGTGTTTCATGTCCTCCATTAGTCTATTATTCATAATCATGAAAAATAAAACAAAATTCTAATGTTCCAATTAGCTTAGCTAATTTAGGAACATTACAGTCCTCCCCTCCCAAATGTTGCTTGTCCTCAAGCAACTGCAAGGATAGAACTAAAAAATGTCTCCTCCTCCTACTGTAGCATCCCCATACGATGAACTCCTCCTAATAATGAGATGTTGTGTCAACAATGAATCTCCATATTGCCCCTCCCAAGCATGCAAGTTAGCTGAATAGCTATCATCATGAAATAGTCAAATACTCAAGAAGGCAATAGGGTGCTACCTAGAGGCTCCCTTGAGGCATAGAATCTGAATTTTATTGGGAAATAACATCCCCCATGTGAGTTCTCCACCCTCAAGCAATCATCCCCCCAAAAATGAGTCACCTCATGACATGGCAACTCCATGAAAATGTTCCTCCACCTTGAGCTCCTATAAAATAGGTGGGCTGAAAATCTGCACATGGTAGACAAGATGGCCTACCCCACGCTATTCTCCTCTCCACTTAAGATAAGTGTAGAGTGCAAACTGATATTGGGCTACAAGGACATTTCCCTCAAGTGGCATCATGAGGATTAGATCTGCAAAGATCCTCCCTCTAACGCTGTAAAACAAGTCAGCCCAAAATGTCTCATATGTGATGGATAGAAGAGTATCACCATGAGATACTCCATCACACACATGGCTCACCTCCAAAATAAACAAGTGTTTGGCTATGGTGGCCACAATTTCTCCCATGTTCCCATTAGAACATGTGCTGCAGAAAATGTGGGAATCTCCTTCCCAAAAGGACACACTCATCTCATGTGTCTCTTTCTCAATCATGCTCTCAAAAGACATAATGGAAATATCAGCAAAGGAAACATGATCATCATCATAATGAGGGAAATACTGACGGTTATATGTGATGCAAGAGATTACCAACAGTCCCCCAAATCCTCATAGCACAGTATTCTCAACTAGTGCTTAAGAAGAGTATATGGCAAATTTCCTCCTGTGACATGGTTAATCATATGAATAAAGAATCCACATGTATGGAAAACATCTTTGCCCAAGGCCACATAATAGATGGCTATATCCATCATGCAATTTGGCCCAATGAAGTTCATGGAGCTCAATAAATAGCTTGCCCTCTTGTGGAGCAATGCATTGCCAAGATATGGTAAGAGGATACAAGCAAAATCTCTCACCATATGTTGGAAGCAGGAAGATACATGGACTCATGAGTGAATCCTCAATAATAATTTGGCACACTCCCATGAAGAGAAATGAACTAAGCTCTGCATTCAAATCCTCTTCTCCATGTTTGGAAACCCAAGACAAGAAGAATAAATCATCTTCCTCACCTCCTCTTTTCTCACCAAGTGCATTGAATGAGAAGTGATCCTGGGAATACTCCATCAATAAATCCCAGCTCCATAGTGACAACGTTGTTGGCCTATGTAAATAGGCTCCCATCAACAAACAGCTCCAATATTTGACATGCAGAATGTCAAAGGCATCTCCCATAATGTTGCTACAAATGAGAAGTCCTCCCCATGAAGAAAGTCCTTCTGAAACATCTAAGACCAAGGAGTGACCCCTTTGCACTATGATAGTGCCATCTTCTACTCCTGCAACATCATGAAAACTATGAGAGAAAATCTTCTCTTGCTCTCTCAAGAACATCCCAAGCAACAAAACCCCTTGCTGCTTTCTCATACTTCAATCATCCCATCCATGTAGTGACAACATGGTGCTTGACATGAAAAATGTTATGCCAACACAATGTTCCCATACTCTTTGCTGCTCCATGATGCAAGTATCCTGTCACATACCCTTAGAAAGAGTGTGATGATCAACTCTTCCAAGATAAGCCAGTGTATCCAAGCCTCCTGCTGCCTGGTATCAAAAATCCCCAAGTGGCTTCCTAGCCTCTTGCTCTCCATCCTCATTCTTGGTACACCTCCCATGAGGGCTACCATCATCCCAAATCAGATCTCTGCATTTCATGGGATCTTTAAATGCAATCTTCCTGAGGATCAATTTTACCCTATGAGGATCCAAATAGGTGGTAGGCAAAAACCTCCCATCATGATGTGCATGGCTCAATAAATGTCCAACACAGTCGTGAGAGATGTTATCCATCCGAAGATGTCCCCCATCTGCTATCTACTCCTATGAGAAGGGAATATCCTCCTCAAACTGTTGAATAACTTTTCACTCCATGATGTGCTGAAGTGCACCTCCAATGAATTCTTCTCATGACGTCTATGCCTCATGCATGACCTTCCAAAACCCAAGGGCCTTGAATTTGCTGCAAGTAGAAGTTTCTCTTTGAGCAAGGGTGTGCTCATTGAGAAAGATTCATCTGGAAGGGAGAAAGGGTTTCTCACTCCAAGATGTCTACCATCTATCATTCCATCCTTTATTGCTTCATGAATGAAGCTTCCATATGAATTCTCTAATGAAATGTGGTTCCTCTCTTCTCCCTCACTACTTTGGCACAGCGCAGTGCAACTTGTTGCTCTAAATCAGCAGCATGCAAAGATGTAGATCTTCTTCATACAATGTGCTGAAATGATAATAGATGAATCTTTAATCATACCTCGGTGAGATGTAGAAGCAAGAGCTTCTTCTGCAACTATGTATTCTTCTTTCATTATTGAACATGAAGGCTACTCTTCCAAGGTTGTGCCAGCGCTGGTACAAGTCTCCACCTTCTCAATCCCCTTGAGAGCTTCTTCAATGCCCTTCATTCTCTCAAGTGGTGGAGCCATGCTTTGATTTTTCTATGTATATCTCTCCTTATTTGTGAGGATAGGAAGTTCATGGACCTTCCTCTCCTTCTTGAAACCTTTTGCAAGTCTCACTGCAACTTTCTGCTTCTTGAAACCCTCTAGGAGTTTCATTTTCTTCCTCCTTTCTTCTGTCTAACCTCTTTGAAGAGGCTCTTCCTGGATCTGAAATATGATGAGGTAAAACTCATCTCCTTCAGATTTCTGATATCTGTCTCTTCTCTCCTCTAATACTGCTACAAAGTTCCCTCTTCAGGAGTATCAAGATTCTATTCCAGATATTGACTGCAGGGGCATTTACTAGATATGTCACCTTTGAGAAAAGGATGAGATCCAAAGGCTACCTGGCCATCTGCAGACTCTGTCTATATAGCTTGAAATATTCTTTCTTCATGGATTCAGAACTTTGTCTTGAAGCCACAGGCTGAGCCAAAGATCATGCTCTGATACCACTGTAATGTTCCAAAAATGGATTTCTCAACAAAACATGCCTGAAAAACGCATTTTTCAAGAATGTGTACTTCAGCTATCATAAAATTTGTTTGGAAACACTAATCAAACAATTACAAATTCTTCAGAAACCTTTACTCAGCTTTTATGGGCAGAAAGGTGGGGAAAAGTGAGGATTTTGGCCCTAAAATAGGTGTATAAGAAAATCTGCGTAAAATTAAGGGTCAAGGTTCTGTAATATGTTATATTAAGTCAATAGGGATCTACATGTATAATTTCAGCAAAAAAAAAATGCGTTTTTCTAAGTTAAACAGTTCCTCCTTCCCTACTAGTCAAGAAAAACCCTGTTTTCACATGACTTGGAAGATCCAAAAATTTACTGAAGCAAGGGAAGCGTATTTTCTGAAGTTATAAGATGTAAAATAGTATTAAAAATCATAGAATGAGTTTAGGAATAGGGAATATGCATTAAGCAAGGTTAAACAACAGTTTTACATAGAAAATTTCTCAAGATTGAGGTGCTGCAAGACAAGAGAATGACCCAGAAACCATTTAGCGTTATTTTCAAGAGGCTGAAGATTATTTTTATTATATTACAGATTTTCAAATGATAAATACATGAAAGCAGAGATCTATAATGAAACAAAATTCCCAAAGGGCTCTTTATTACATGAAAATGTCGGAGCAGATCCGAATTTTACTGTAGAATGATTTAGAAATTCTGAAGCAAAAAATTCAGTGAGTGTTTCATATCTGAAATAGACATGGATTGGTTGGCCAATCCATGGATCACCCTTGATGCAAGGAGGCTTCCTTCACATCAGAGATCTAGCTCCAAAATGATGCCAAAAACCCTGCAACATTGCTCCCTTAGCAATAATGCAGTTCTAGGGAGGGAACTGTGTATTATAGAATGAAAAAAATATTGGCCTGATTCCAAGATCTGAAATGAGGCTCCAATCTTCCAATATAGCCCTTTAATGGATTAGAATCCTCCTCCACTGAAAAGAAGTACTGAAATGATCTAGATCTAAAAAGACCTAAACTCCACTTGCTGCAGCTTACAAAAGCAATCAAACCCTCAACAGGATCTGCATTGCATTTGGAATTAGAAGCTTGGCCAAATGCTAGATAGTCGATCAATGTAGCACATCCTCCTCCAAAGAGCTACTCCATGGAAGGAGATAGGATTCCTAAATAGGAAACCCTCTTCCCTTTGGCTAACCAGCCAAGAGAACTCGAGTTGCTCAAGAAACTTCTAAAATCATCAACAACCTTTTCATGAGCCCTCTCCTTCCCTTTTATAAAATGAGGAAGTGAAAAACCCTAAACCTCTTCACTTGAATTAGCCCCTTTCACATTTAGAAGATCCTTCTAGAACTGCGCAGATCGCTTAGGAGGTTCAATGCACCTGGAATGTCTTGTGATTTGGCCCTGTTGACTCAGTCAATAACTCTGCCCTGTTCATACACAAGTGGTTTTTATGCAACCAGCTCATATTTAATCCTGGTCCCATTGAGCATGTATTTATTTTTAGATCTAAGGAGTGTTTCATGTCCTCCATTAGTCTATTATTCATAATCATGAAAAATAAAACAAAATTCTAATGTTCCAATTAGCTCAGCTAATTTAGGAACATTACAGAGAATGGAAATAGGGCCATGCTAGATGAAAAATTGGTGAGTTGAGCTTGGCTTTGGAAGATATGGTCAGTGTAGAACATGTCAATGAGGTCGCTCAAGCTTACGAGTGATCACTAGGTATATTAGAAGCTCCAGCCTTGTTGGAAACCATTGCGAATCATTTGGGAGACATCCAAAACAACCCAGAAATTATGGTAGAGAACCATTATGAAGACTGGAATGAATTGGTAGTGTACTTTAATGACATACAATTTTGCCTCAATGAGACTCTGGAGCTTCTAAATAGTATCTACAAAACTAGAGGCAACTCAATGTCCTCCTCCATGATTTGGAGGCCTGAGTGGCACACATCAAATTCCATATGCATGAACAAGTCAACTTCCCTATAGGACCCCCTCGACTTCTGCTTCATTTCCCTCCGTGACATTATTATCTCGATTTCTTGGTAATTTTTGTTATCATTTTTCAATGTAAGGCTAGTAAGCCTATCAGAAATAATGGTTATCTGGTTGCATCTTTTTTTATCTTTGGCACCCTTTTCTCTCCCCTTTGTCTTTCGTGAAGCTAAGAGGGCCATGTGGCCTATTTTCATAAGCTGGATTTGACTGATTATAATATAATGCAATACTTTTAACCAAAGGATAACATATATATATATATATATATATATATATATATATATATATATATATATATATATATAGGTGTTTTATTTATAAACTCAAACTGATTTACTATTTTAACACAACCAGGGTGGTTATTAAATCAAGTTGGTAAATGTGATGACATCAATCCATCATTTGCATCAAAACAACTACTTCATCATACATTTGAAGTTATGAAAACAAAATTATCATAAAAAATTATACTATAACTTTATTTAAAATAATATAAATTATTATTATTATTATTATTATTATTATTAATTAAGAAAAGAATTAATATATAAGTTAACATAAGTACATTTTAATAAAACATGTAACAAGATTTTTTATGACATAGATTCACTCCATTTTATTTGAAAATACATAAACTAGAAATAATATTTTTTGTAATGACATGGACTAGTACAATGACCTATCAATACCATGTGACCAAAAATTCATCACTCATTTCATATCAAACTTGTGATAAAATAAGATGATTGAATTGATAAATAAAATCTTACTAGTCAGCTCCACGAAAGAGAGTCTGAACGAGGAGATTCTGGCTCTGGATAATGCTCTACATTGTCAATACACTTCAAGGATTATATAACATTGAAGGTTTTAGGGAAGTTAGAACCATATCCTAAGAAATAGAAACTAATTCCTATCCTAAGGTCTCATGAACAAACTCACACTATTATAGGATTCTCCATTATCTTCAACACTCCCCCTTAATGGAGAAGGGGTTCAAAAATATGCCTAACATCTCCCTAAACATTCCAAACTTAATTTTTCCAGGAGGCTTGGTGAAAATGTTAGAAACATTATCACTAATTTTACAATATACAAGATGGATTTCTTTTGTTTGAACTTACTCCCCGAGAAAGTGGAATTGTGTATCAATGTGTTTAGCATTCTTGTGAAACACCAGATTATTAGAAAGTTTGATTGAACTCTGGTTGTCACATCTGATTGTTGTTTCATCTCTCTATTCTTACACGACATCCTGGAGAAGTCTCTGCAACCAAACTGCCTCACATGTGCTACACACATAGCTTGATACACTACTTTTGCTGAAGACAATGAAACTGTGTTATGTTTCTTACTGCTCCATGTAATCACCCTATATCCAATGTTAAATGCATAGCGTGTTATGGATCTCTGGTCATCTACGTTTTCAACCCAGTTTGAATCTGTAAACGATGTCAAACTAACATAATAAGAATTAGTATAAATAATACCATAATCTACAATTCCTTGTAGATACCTTAAAACACCTTTCGCTACATTTCAATGAATCTCAAGTGGTTTGGACATGTATTGACTTAGCACATTGACTGCATAAGACAAAATTGGTCTAGTAGTAGTTAGGTAGATTAAACTCCCAACCAGTTGTCTATAAAGTGTCACATCTGCCTCCTTAGAGCCATCCTCACTCTGAAGTTTAATGTTCTGTTGTAGTCGTACTGTTGCATCCTTGCACTGATCCATCCTGAATCTTCCTAGAAGACCTCTGACATAATTACCCTAGGACAAAAAATTTTGTCCTCAAACTCTCTAGATCTCGAGACCCAAACAATATCTTAATTCACCAATGTATTTCATTTCGAACACTTGTGACATTTGCTGCTTGATTTATTTGATTAGATCAACAACATTCTCCTGTAATAATTAGATTATATACATAAAAATAAATCAACACTATGTGCCCCTTTTCATCTTTCATATTATATAAATTAGGGTTGTTTTTACTTCTATTGTAACTGTGTTGTGGAATAAATGAATCAATATTTTCATACCATGACCTGGGTGCTTGTTTCAACCCATACAAAGCTTTCTTTAATATTGAAAACTAAATGTTCTTTCAATTTATACACAAACCCCTCATTTTACTGTAATTAAACCTCCTCTTTCAATTCCCCATTTAAAAATGTATATCTTACATCTAGTTGGTGAATCATCCAATGTTTCTTAGTAGCTAAAGCAATCATCATTCTGATAGTATTTAGTTTAGCTACGAGGGTGAAGGTTTATTCATAGTCAATACCTTCTTTTTGTGAATAACCTTTTTCTACCAATTTAGCTTTTAATTTATATATGGTTCCATCTGCATTAATATTTGGTTTATAAAACCATTTACAAAATATGGTTTTTTCCCTTCGGGAAGTTCAACAAACTCCCAAGTGTTATTTTTAATAATAGATTCATATTCCCGTTCCATAGTTGTTTTCCATTCAATAAATTGATTTTCTTCTCTATAAATAGAAGGTTCAACAACATTCATCATAATATTTATAAACGCATTTTCCCTGTATCTAGTAGGAAATTGATTCTGCCTACCTAAGCTTCTAAGTGTTGGAGTAGCTTCCAACTCATTTTGAATTTCCTTTAACGGACTCATCTTGATTTCTGTATTTGAATTCTCTACTTCTGCATTTTTTTGTTGATCATGGTTGTAACCTATTTCTTCACTTCCACCAAAAACAAAATATCCCATTCCTCATTACGCTTATCAGATTCATCATGAACCTACTCATGCAACATGACATCTTTACTAACAAAATTCTTGTGAGTAGAGGGATTAAATAATCTATAAGATTTAAATTGTGAGAATTACCCTAAAAAGGTACATCTGATGGCTTTTGAATCTAGTTTTATTTTTTCTTCCTTTGGAATGTAGGCAAATGCTTTAGACCCAAATACTCGTAAATGTTTTACTACAGGCTTGAATCCTTATAATGCTTAAAAATGATTTTTAAACAAGAGAATTCTTGTAGGACTCCTATTTTTTAAATAAACAGTTGTATTCAATGCTTCAGCCCAAAAACCATTCGAAATATCCTTGAATTTCAACATGCTCCTAGCACACTCCACCAATGTTCTCTTCTTTCTTTCTGCTACTTTGTTCTACTAAGGAGTATGGGGTACGGTGAACTACTGTAATATCCCATGGTCTTTAGAATACTTGGTAAGTTCCTCCTTCCTGTATTCTCCCCCTTGATCGAAGTGGAGAATATTTATGTGTTTCTATGTTTGCTTTTCAATCATATATCTGAACTGCTTAAAGTATTCAAATGTGTGGCTTTTCTTACTTATGAAATATACCCAAGAAATATTTATGAAGTCATCAAAAAACAATACAAAATATAGTGCACCTCCTAATGAATTTGTTTGCATGGGTCCACATAGGTTTGTGTGCACTAATTCAAGTATGTCTCTCTTTTTATTTTCTACTCTAGCATTGAATTCTTCTCTGTGCATCTTTCCTAATGCAAAAGCATCACAATATTTATGCACATGTTTTAATATATGAAGATCTCTTACCATTTCTTTTTTCTGAAGTAACAACAAGTCGTTGTAGTTGATATGGCCAAGTCTCTGGTGCCATGGCTCTTCTATAGTTAAACTCGATGTTGTGAAAGCTCGATCTAGTGTTGTTATCATATCTAATTTGTACAGACCTCTTGTTCGAATTCTTCAAGCAATAGTCTTCAAGCCATTCAATGGATCTTTAATATAACAATTAGATATTAAAAATTCTACCCTGAGATCCTAATCTGTAATCATGGATACAAAAATTAGATTCTTTGTCACTCCAGGTACATACATTACATTATGAATATATCCAACAATTCCATTAGGTAAAATAACAGAAATTTTCCTACACCCTTTGATCTAATGACTTCTATAATCACCAAGGTATATTTGTGCTCCATTGTTGATTTCTTTAAAATATTTGAACCATTGTATGTTCCCCATCATATGTGTGGATGCTTCTAAATCTACATACCATATGTCTGCATCGACACTCTCATCAAAGTCTGCATGAACAATCTGAAGTCCTGAACATGGTCATCCTTTGCGAAATGACCTGCATGTCTTTTATGCCTCTGTTCTTCATTAAAATTCTTCTTCCTGCACTCCTTAGCCATATGATTGAGTTTTCCGCAATAAAAAAATTTAATTACAGAGTCATTTTTATTTAGATGCATACCTTGAGTTTGATTTGGTATTTTTTGTGGATTTCCTCCATTTTGTTGTGATGGATTTCCTTTCACTTTGAATAATTTCTTCTTTTCCATTAGTGCAAGATCTGCACTCTGGGTTTTAGATTCAATCTTATTTCTTCTTATTACATTAATATTCCTGTCAGTTCCTCAAAGTTTGGGATTTTCTCTCTCGCACTTTTCGTAGTGATTTTAAACATGTGGTAATCATCAGTCATACCATTCATGGTAATCATGACCAAATCTTCATCTACAACTATCTCACTGATATCTATCAATTTTTTCTTCAGATCTTTGATACACGATATGAAAGAAGCAATTGTTTCTTTCTCTCCATCTTTATGGACAGAATCTTGCTCTTCAAGAACATAAAATGATTTGTATTCCTGATCTCATACAAATCCATCAATATTGTCCAGATTTTGCCTGCTGATTTACATTCTCTGATATGTGGTATGATGCAGTCTTTCACTGAAATCTTCAACCAACGTCTTTGCTCTATCTTCTCTCTTCTCCCAATCTAGAACTGATGTTGCTCCCGCTACTAGCTTCGGTTCATCCCCATTTGAAATCGTCCAAGCACTCTGTGCTTCTAGCACAATCTACATCTTGAATTTCCAATTTGAGTAATTGGAGCCATCATGTTTGTTACTCTCATTTAAGTATGCTTCTATTATTTTA
This sequence comes from Pinus albicaulis, assembly GCA_034641835.2. Taxonomy (NCBI): domain Eukaryota; kingdom Viridiplantae; phylum Streptophyta; class Pinopsida; order Pinales; family Pinaceae; genus Pinus; species Pinus albicaulis. The sequence continues at coordinate 56,387 of JAXQQM020071442.1, forward strand.
TTATTCATCTTGAAGGTTCAAAAAAATACTTGATAGGAAAAAAATGATATATCTACTCTAGAGCAATACCAAAGGAAATGTTATGATACAAATCTCCCTGAATTGAGATCATTCGAATAGGTTGCTTTATACATTGTGCGAGAGGATTTCTAATCCTTTACACCAGAAGGATCTGCTTCATATCTCCTCCTTCAATGGCGAGTTTTCAATGAATCCCTTCATCGGTGACCTTTCACTAGATTTCCTCCTTCATCAGTGGTGTCCACTAGCTCAGATATATCTTAAATCTCTTCAGTGCTTAAAAAATTACCTTTCTTCTTAAGCAGATCAGTAATCATCCCTTAAAAAAAAAAAATTTGAAATTTTTTTTTAAGAACCTCATTAAAAAAACTCCACTCATAAAAGGCATCATTACAAAACTCCACTCACAAAAGGAATCATTAAAAATTCCCCTTGAAATAATTAATTCATGTGCTCTTTTAAAACAAATACATGTATGAGAGTATATGAAAAAAATCCTTTGATAAATAAAAAAATGTTTCACGTAAGGGACAAATCACTCTTTAATTCAAATCACTTTTTGAAGGAAAGGCTTTATGTAAGGGAAGACCCTCTTAAATCACAGTAGTCGATAAAGTTTTAAAAAACGAAACTTTCAAAGCTTTTAAAACTTGAATACACTCACTAAGACAGCCAATGTGAAACACGACTGTGTGTTAACCCAGCCTTTGTTCATTTCTCCCACGTTAGTGCCTTAACCATAGGAAATTTCAGGGGTGAATTTCCGCCCATGGGAAAAATTAAAGGGTTTTAAATTTTTATTGGGCATATTTTTTGTATCATAGTATATTATTTCATTATTTAAAATCACCCCAAATTTATTTTATAAAAATATTACTTCTAGAGGCTAGATCTCCTTATTTTAAGGAAGAGGGTAAAAAAAGTAAATTTATATTTCAAATCGCCCCAAATTTATTTTATAAAAAAATTAATTCTAGAGGTTAGCCCACCTTATTTTATGGGGGAGGGGGAATCAAAAAAAATTATATACATCTAAACTCTAAATATATTGGATCAAATCTCCATTCACTCTAAAGAGGTTTGCATCTTAAGAGATTTGATTCCTCTAGGCAAAATAAAAATAATAATAAAATAATATTAAAATAAAAATAATTTCATGATATTTACCCATGGTATTAACACATGGCATGAGAACCCATGGTATTTACCCATGGTATTTATCCATGGTATTCATGTGTAATATAACATATTTAAATAGTAAAACTAAATCAACCTAGATCCATCTTAACTTAGGAGTCTACCAAGCCGAGAGAGATATCAAATAGCTTGTGAGGCAAACCTATTTTCACTGAGTGAAAAAAATTTGAACCCTTTTGAGGTTTGGTGGATCCAAAGGTAAAATGGATTTACACTCGTCACATTTTGTAAGCCTAGATGATGCTTCTAAGTGGGGCAATTTACGTTATGGATTGTGTGAATTTGAATATGATATTTATATAAATACTTGTTTTCTTTATCTAAGTGAGTTATAGCTTAGTGAGAATATTTTAGTTATTTTTTCTATCGATGCTTTAAATAAAAAATCACTCGGAAAATGTTCGACTTCATGGAATATTTTCCTTCCTCCATGGAATTCCTCTAAGACGAGACTCCTTTAACTGAGCCTCATGAGTAGGAGACTCTTCTCTAGGAAAGGATTCATCTTACCTTAAGTTCAAGTGACCTTTACTTTCATTTTAATACCTTTATTGACAATATATTATATCAACACGTTCAACATCATTTTAGCAAAATATTATTGAAATTTAAACTAAAATGTTATATTTTCTAAAAAATAAGTCTAATTAAAAATGAAACTTTGGAAATTTATTTTTAGCAATGGCACATTATTTTTCACTGTAATCTCTTCAAAGTCTAACTGCATTGGCTTCAATATTTGCGAGTATACATTGTGTTTTTTTTTTCAACTTTTAACTTAGATGAAACTCATAAAATGAAATGCTAAAAGTGATATGAAGGGTTATTTAAAAATTATATCAGCATAAAATATTTCTATGATGGGTAGGAGGACCGGTCAAATTTAACCCCTGAGGCCATGGATTTTAAACCTTCGCAATTTACAACCTTAGCAATTTCGGAATAAGTCTAGGTGGTGTTATTAACTTTTTTTTACTTGATTCTTAGTTTATTTTAATTAAGTATGAAAACATTTTCTTGAGAAGTAAATGGTCTCTAGTTATTCTATATATATATTTTTTTAATGAAAATTATGAAAACTTTTCCTTAGAAAATACAAAAATGATGATTCTACATATGTATTTGTTTTTATAAAAATTATGAAATATAATTCTAGATGTTTTTCATTTCTTGAAATGTATCTTTAAATACATACAAAGCTAGATTCTACAATTCCAAAAAAATTACTCAAAAACTAAAAAATTATTTTATCATAAATAACAAAAAAAACAAACAAAAAAATTTATGGATTCAAAATTAAGACATGGGTTACTTTTAATTCAAATAAAATATAACCTCAATCTAACACATAATGTTATCTGAAAACATTTCAAAAATAAAATTAAATATTTTAACCAATTCCACTAAAATTTGTAAGGAAAAGATCTAATACTTTTAACACATAATCTTAATCTTATAAAAAACAAAATAATACAATCACAAAAGAAAAATGAGTTTAAAAAAACTAACCCTATCTGAGATTTTGGCCACTTTTACCTAATTTGATAACCAACAAGGGAGGGAATGCCACATTTTCCTTCCAATAAAAAAACATCCAATACCATCTAAAAGTCCGTTACTAATAATTTTAGTGGTTATTACATTAACAAGCATGACATTTTAAGGAATAATCTTCCAAATCCAACGAGAGCCTTATAATTCATATAGACACATTCTTAAATTTAAAAGAATTACTTGAGAAACATTTCAAGGTTGCATACAAAACTTCCTAGTTACTGTAGGATCAAACGTAGGCATAAACTCAGTAACGAAGTTGTCTAGTTACACAAGAGAGCTAAGTTATTACAGAATCAAATGTAGGCATAAATTTAGTAACGAATTTGTCTAGTTACACAAGAGATCTATGATAATACAGAATCTCTGAATAGCCCCATACTAAATATTCAATGAATGAGGAAAAAATTAGATAGCTTTAATTATCTGAGTCTTCACCACCTTCCTTTTATCTGAATATCTGTAGTATGAAGAGTGAGTTATCCATTACCTCCCTTTATTTTTACGCTTGGTGGCCTTAGGTTCCCATCTGGGTACAGAGGGAACAATTCGAGAAATTCTCCTCTCTTTTCATATTTTGTTGAAATTAATAGTCCCTGCTCATTAAATAAAATGTAACTTAAATAAGAATTTGAGCAATGTATTTGAGAACTTTGAAAAATAGAATATGAACAACGTATTTGAAAATTTTTAAAATTTGTTGTTGAATTGGGAAAATTCATTTTCATATATGTTTGAAATCAATAATAAAAGCGAGGGAATTTGGATGTAAATGTAATATGTAATAACTGAAGAGGAAATGTATGTAAAAAAATAAATTATTTGATTTAACTTTTAATAGTGAAGGCTCATTACAATTATTGAATAGGTTGGAAATCTAATAAAGAAGAACTAGCCTAGCCAATTATTTGACTTGGATTTTCACTTTAATTCTAGTTCTCTCAATATTTTGGTAATCCGATAGATATGAACAAAGCTAATTGTTAACTGTTTAAATTTGTGCATATCCATCAAAATTTCGAGAACATTTCAAAACCTAAAATGAGTTATGCTCAAATCCCTTTGAAAACAGCTTTGATCACATTCCTATTCATTTAACAAAATATTTCCCTATTAATATCGATAATAGAAATTGAGAATCAATAATATACTTACTTTAGATAAAAATTTAGCTATATTCATCGAAGTATCGCAAGTAATGTTGCAGGTTGGGGATGAAAACAAAAAATGCCACAAAATAAGAATTTTTTAGGAAAATAGTTAAAATTTTTGAAAAACATAAGCAAACAATTTAAAGTTTACCAGGGGTTGAAGGGGTGCAGGGTGGCCCCAAAGAGAGCTCTGTGATTTCCTTCTCATATTGAGAATACTCCTGCATGGAAATTTTTTGTTCTTTCCGTCTCTTGTTGTAGTGAGTGCTTTGAAGTCAATACGAACCACTCTTTTCTTCCACATCTTTGTAGGGTTTGAGTAAACTCACAATATCTATGACCTCATCTGGAGTAGGGTTAGTATTGACGCATTTTGCGCATAATTATTCATGAAGCTTCTTATGCTTTTGGGTTGGATTCTTTCAGAATCTTCTTATGCTTTTGGGTTGGTCTCTAGAGAGGCAATATATTTACTTCATTTATTCTCTCTAAACTTCTAGTATGTGGAGATCCAATCTTAAGAAAGCCTGATCAATTTTGTTGTGACAAACTTTGAGATTTGACATCTATGGGTGGAGGTAAGGAACAAGGTGCCATAGTTCTTTATATTACCTTACTGAAAGATAATAAAAACCCCAAATCAACCAAAATTAACTTGCTATTGAATTATATCATATATTCAATATATATAAGAAGATTCAATAGCTACATGAGCGGGAAGTGGACGATTTCAAATGATTTTTTTGGGGCAAAATTATGAATCTGAAATTGGACTCATGATAAATTCATTAATTAATGAGGCTATATGGTAAGAAAATTGTGTATCACTGTACTTCCCTTTCAATTTTTTTTTTCTAGTAACTTGTATAACTAATAAAATGTTTTAAAACATTTTTTTCCTTATTTTAAAATTGATAATTATTGTATTTTTATTTTTTATTTTTTTTCTAGAAATTGGTATAACCATGCAATGTTTTAAAATATTTTTTTCGTATTTTAAAATTCATATTAGTTTTTTTCATTTTAAAATTGATATTAGAGTAAATTATGTAATATTCCCAAATGGGGAAGCAGCAATATATGAACACAAAACTGGAAATAGAAGTGAATAAATCAACACACCATGATATGAGAGAAATGTACAACCATCTTATTAAACATACTAGAAAATAATAGGTACAAGATCTTGAGGACCTATTCACTTAAGAAATACAAAACAAGCCTCTTCTAAGAAAATATGTCAATGCATGTAAAAATACTTCCATACAAGTGCCATGAGCCATGAGAGCACAGTTTTAGGGCACAACTACTAAAGAAATAATATATCAATATATATATGTTGTTATATAGCTCAAAAAATGTCGAGAATAGAGATATAGGCGCCCAAGCACACTTCCAAGATAACCCAAGAAGGGTTTCTTGAAATATACAAAAATGAAGAAATACAAATATGGCCCTATGGATGAATAATCTTTGCAAGTGGATAGATGATAGGAGGTTGATGATTTGATTTGGAAATGTATGAGAACTCCTCCTATTGATTCTCCAAATAAAATCATCATCCCCTCACCGAGAATCCATCTCCCCAACTAGGCCTCCAAACCCTTCACTGCAACTACACCTACAAATAACGCAGTTCCTTCAGAAAAATACACTGTACTTGATAGCAACATCTTAGCCTGATGATGGATGATGAAATAAATCTCATGGTTTCTCCTTTCTGGTCACCCAATAGAAAGAAACCTTCCTCCATCTGAAAATAAGCAAGGAAGTTACCCAAATCAACTCTCAATTGCTTCCCCCTACAACACAACACAATACACTGCAGAAACTGCACTATACAACAAAGATGTAGCTTGGCCTGATGCTAGATAGTGGAAAATGTAGTGCAGTACTCTCCAAAGAGGCGTCTCAAGGAATGAGTTGGGATTCCCGCTCGGGAACACCCTGTGCTAAACAACACTGTAATCTTAGCTAAACAACTGAAGGGAGAAAGAAGTCTAAACAAACATATGAAAATAATAATCAAAACATAAGCCCCTATGGCTGCCATCCTATTCCTTATATACAAGTTATGAGCCTTCTCACCCTTGGCACCACTCAATTAGGTCAGTACCTCCATGCAATCAATCTCCCTCCAAAACTACGTTGTCCCACCATTAATGCCACTCCTCCATAACAACATTGTTTGATTTGGTCAAAGTTGAACCAGTTTTCATGCTCCAATGCCTTTTGAAACCTAAGGGTCTTCAATCTAGCTTTTAGATGACCTCCATTCACACTACGATTGTCTTTTATTCCTACTAAGGATATTTATGGGTCTCCATACCCTCTTATTCCTCTATCTAAGATGAAAATCAGAATTTAATATTCTAATTAGTTGTGTTATAATTTAGGAATATTAAAATCTTCCCCTCCTAAATGTTTCTTGTCCTCAAGAAATTGCAAGGATAGAACTAAAGAGCCTCCTCTCTTCTTCCTGTAGCATCCTCATATGATAAACTCCCCCAATGAACAAGATGTTGTCTCATCAATAAATCTCCAATTTTCTCCTCCCAAGTATGCAAGTTAGCTTTTGGTGACCAACCCAAATAGCTATCATCATGAAGAAGTAAAATACCCATGGAGGCAACAATGGGCTGTCTAGAGGCCTTGTTGAGGCATGGAATTGAAAATACATTAGGAACTATCATTCCCATGTGAAGCCTCCATTCCCAAGCTATCATCCATACAAAATAAGTCACCTTCCAACATAAAAAATCATGAGAAATTCCCTCCACCTAGAGCTCTTGAAAAATAGGTGGGATGCATAGTTGAACATGATTGATCAAATTGTCCATTCCATGTCGTATCTCTCTCCACCTACAATAAGTGTATATTTGCTGCTGAATATGGGCTGCAATTATGTTGCCTTCATGAAGCAAAAAGGCAATAGGATCCTCAAAGACCCACTCTTTGGTTATTTCCCAAATCATCCCATAAAAAATTAATATGATATTATCATCAAATGGAATCCAAATGAGAGAAGTAGTGAAGTTTTTACATAGTGCTGGAAGGTACCAACAGTCTCTCAAGTAGTCACAGCACAGTTTTTCAAACTATAGTCTCAAAATAGGATGTGGCAAGTGGTCTCCTAACAAATTGCTAGTTGTTCATGTCATCACATCTACAAGTAAATAGTAAATGGCATTGTATATCAACTGAGAATACATGGAAAAATACAACACTTTCCCAAAGCCATATAAAAAATGGCTATCTCCATCATAGATGTTGGTCTCAAAATGACCGTGAAGCCCTAATAGAGGCTTGTCCCCTTGTGGATAAATTCACTGAATATAAATGGTAAGAGAATGAAAATACTATGTTAGATAATAAATAAGTGCAAAAACACAATTCTTACCATGTACTAAGAGTAAGCTGATAATAAGATCCATAAATGAGCCCTACATAGTGGTATGCCATACTCCCATGAAGAGGAATGTACTATGTGCTACAAAAATATCTTTCTTCTTGAGCTTGGATATCCAAGTCAAGAATATCATGGTAATAGATGTCTCCATCCACTACTCCATCATTCTCATCTCCTAACTGTTCATCAAGTGCATCATATGTGAAGTGATCCTGGGAACACCCCATCAACAAATCCAAGCTCCCAAGTGAAAACACTGTTGGCCTTTATAATAAGGCTCCTATCATCTCATAGCTCCATCCTTTGACATGCCAAATGTAAAAGTCATCTACCATAATGTTGCTATATGTGGGAGATTCCTTCTGAAGTGGAAGTACCTCCTTTTCCTCCAAGGATAATGAGTAGCCCCTTTGAACCATGATAGTTCCATCACCTAATCCTGTAACATTATGCAAAACATGGGAGAAAATCAACCCATACTATCCCAAGAACTTCCAAAGCAATAAAAACTCTTGTTTCCTCCGCACACCATCATCATATAAACTATGGAGCAATAATATTATGGCTAACATGAAAGATATCACACCACCCCAACACACCCAAACTCCTTGGTACCATATGATGCAAGTGTCAGGCCAAGTCCCATCCACAAACCTACTTTTGGAAATAAAATGTGTCATATGATGACCAAAATATTTTGAGAGTAATCAATGCAGCCTTGCCTCCTGGTGCCCTGTGTCATAGACCTAGAAGTGGCTTTCCACACTCTTGCTCATCAACATCACCCATCTAACCAATGGTGAGTGTCTATCATCATGCCCAAAATTGTCATCCCTCCAATGAAGAATACCATCCTCCCAAATAATATTTCTATCTTTGCATTTCATGGGATGTTGAAATGAAATCTCCTGGAGATCTCTAAATGAAGACCACTCCTCAATGACCAATTTGATCCCATAAGGATCCAATTATACTAAAGTAAAAATATCCTCATTGAGCAATGAAGTGCTCATCAAGAAATATCCATCATAACAATGGAAGTAAGATGTATCTCATCAACCATCTTCCCATCCCCTGGTACACATGTATAATGGTGATTGGAATGCTACAATAATGGTTGGGCCCCCAACTCATGTTTGTTGTTAAATGACAGTGTTGTTGATCCCCATCATGGTGCATATGCTGTGTCAAGATTATGCTCAATGCTAAACACATAGCTCTGCATTTCTCTGCTTAGGTCAATGTTCATCCCATCCTCCAAATTTTTTTCAGTCCAACCCCAAGAGTTGTGTGGATCTCAAAAATGATATACTAGGATGATTGTATATCTCCTCCTTGAAAAAATCAAGGGACCTCAGCGCAGTGATAGTCTGTTGCTCCAAATCAGCAATATACTTTGACCCTAGGTCATGCAAAGGTATATTCCCACAATCCTCCATATGATGTGCTGAGGTAACATAAAATGGAAGCATGTGCACACCTTGGAATAGCTTGGGAACATCTTGTAATTATACATGGGTTCCTCCTTCCGGTGTGATGTATTCCCCAACTACTAATGATGACAACTGCTCTTCTATGGTTGCATCAGCGCTGGTAGAGATCTCATCCTCCTCATGCATCTCCATAATAGTGCATGGGACTCTAAATGTCAAGAGATCAAGACCACTTTTCAAAGGTGCAAGTGTTCTTTATCCTGATGCAAATGCTCCTACAACAAGTGGTGGTGAAGGTTTCTTCTCCTCTAATTTTTTCTTGTCAAACCTCTTGATCAACCTTTGAGTAAAATATGCATATGAAGTCACTCTTGCATGACTCAAATGGTTGAACCATCAAATGTTTTCTTCACCTTCAAGGTGCAGCACTGTAATCTCAACAACTTCTCTTTCTACTACTGGATGTAGTACGAAGAATGCATCAAACTTCATTCCCCAAGCTCTTGCTGTGCATGTGGCTGAACCATCAAATGTAGGCAATAGGAATGTATTGCTGCAAGGTCTTCTTTCTTCTTTAAGAAAAATGAACTATGGGAGAGCTATATTCTCGTTGAAATCTCTAGGTTGAGACTTATATTATGCAAGATACTCACTTAGAATTTTATGATCTAAGTGTCCTCCATGTCCATGCATCTTGTCTTCTTCCTCAAAAGTAAACAACATAACATGTTTCTTTGGAGCTCTATGCAATACTGGTTCTTCTTTTTGCTGATAGGAAGTACATGGACCTTCCTCATCTTTAAATCCTAATGTGGTTTCAATTCTTTTCTCCATTTTTATTTCCTTGACCTCCTTGGTGAGGTCCCTCTTAGATTAGAAAAGAGATGAGATAAAACTCATTATTTCCATCATTATGATCTCTTTCTCCTTCTTCTTATTCTCCTGATAGCATAATGGATGAGATCCACAGGCTGAGCTAAGATTATGCTCCGATCCCATTGTAATATTCCGAAATGGGGAAGCAACAATATATGAACATAAGACTGGAAATAAAAATGAATAAATCAACACACCATGATATGAGACAAATGTATAGAAATATTTTTAAACATATCAGAAAATAATAGGCACAAGATCTTGAGGACCTACTCACTCAAGCAATACAAAACAAGCCTCCTTTGAGCAAATATGTCAATGCATGTAAAAATGATGCCATACAAGTGCCATGAGCCATGACCACATATTTTTAGGGAATAACTGCTATAAAAATGATATATAATTATATATCTACTGTTATATAGCTCAAACAATGTTGGGAAAAGAGATCTAGGCTCTGAGGCACACTTCCAAGATAACATGGGAAGGGTTTCCTAAAATATACAAAAATGCAGAAATACAAATATGGCACTAGGGCTAAATAATATATGAAACCGGATAGATAATAGGAGATTGCTTATTTTCTGTAGAAATGTATGATAACTCCTATTGATTCTCCAAATGAAAGGCTAATCCCCTCACTAAGAATCTATCTCCCCAACTACGGATCCAAACCCTTCACTGCAACTGCACCGAGAAACAATGCAGTTCCTTCAGAAAAATGTATTGTATCGGATAGGAACACCCTAGCCTAATGCTGGATGATGAAATAAAGCTCAAGGTTTCTCCTTGATGGTCTCCCAATAGAGAGAAACCTTCCTCCAACTGAAAATAAGCAAGGAAGTGACCCAAATCAACTCTCCACCGCTGCCCCCTACAACACAACACAATAATCTGTAGAAAATGTGTTGTACAACAAAGATGTAGCTTGGTGTGATTACATATAGTGGACAAGGTAGTGAAATACTCTCCCAAGAGGCCTCTCAAGGAAAGAGGTGGGATTCGCGCTAGGGAACACCCTATGCTAAACAACACTGTAATCTTAGCTAAACAGTTGAAGGGAGCAACAAGTCTAAACTGACATTTCAAAATAATAATCAAAACATAACCCCCTATGGTTGCTATCATCTTCCTTATATAATTTATGAGCCTTCTCACCCTTGGCCCCACACAATTAGGTCACTACCTCCATGCAATCAATCTCCCTCCAAAACTGCGGTGTCCCACCATTAATGGCACTCCTCCATAACAACGCTATTTTATTTGGTCAAATTTGACCCAGTCTTCATGCTCTAGCCCCTTTTCACACCTCAAGTTCTTCAATATAGCTTTTAGATAACCTCCATTCACACTAGGAGTGTATTTTATTCCTGCCAAAGAGATTTATGGGTCTCCATACCCTCTTATTCCTCTATCTAAGAGAAAAATCAAAATTTAGTATTCCAATTAGCCATGTGATAATTTACGAATATTACAAATTATTTGATTGTAATTTTGATAATATAATTTAATAAATACATTGGGTGAGATTCAAAATACCCACTTATTTATAATTATAAAAAATACAATAAAAGTATAATTTATTTATATTTATATTTATAATTAATCCAAAAAATTATTATCAACATACATCTATTTATCTATGAGATAATGTAATAAGATTTTTTTTTTTTCTATATATTCTCAATCAAATATATATATATATATTTTAATTGTATGTGTATGATACATGATATGTCATATTATAATAGTACAGGGTTCCTTTGTCATAATTTGACTTTATTCCTTCAGAGCTTTCCATCTTCAATAGCCATACGTCCTATCATGTATCATACACATACAATTAAAATATATATACATATATACACACATATATACATATACATATACATATACACATATACATATACATATACATATACATATACATATATATATATATATATATATATATATATATATATATATATATATATATATATATATATATATATACAACTTATAAATTCCAATTCTAATTCATAAATTTGAGAAGTATGAGATTCCTTCTCATGGTGTTTGGCTCTTAGCGTAGTACCCAATATTTCTTACAGAATTACACTCATTTTCATATTTGAGACCATTCCACCTACAACCTAAATTTTTTCAACAGCAAAATAAAAGTGATTATCTATACCTATAATCCTTCCAATATTTACTACCATCCATGAGGTGTTCTCAGAATAATATTAAAAAACTATTAATTCAATAATTTTAGTTGTTAATCATACTCAATTAAATGGAACTATGTTTCAATGTACATGTGTTACTTAGCATACTACCATTAGAAGATGAAACTAAATATTTATTCCAATAAACTGATGTGCCGATACTCATAATCACATCTAATCAATCCATCCCTATCGCTTGACTTCAAAATCATACATTTCTATATCATGTATTCCACCAACATCAATTGGAAGTTCTAACCAATACCTCAACACATCATCTAGTCACCCCCCACATGTACCTCGAACATACTACAAGGAAATTCCTTTCTCTACTATATATTACCTTAGGAATCCTCTCCTTTATAGGTGCTCCTCAATATTTTCCAGAAGGTTATAGTCTATTGTAGAAATTTAATAATACTCATAGTATTACCAAATTCTCCCGATCTAACAAATTAACCTTATGTTAAATACATAACCCTTTCACTTAATTCTTTGTAGAATTTAAATCGCCAATTGCAAACACATGAAGAAAATAAATCGCACATAAACACAGTTGTTTAAAGAGAAAGCTTAAAGTTAAAAAACCTAAATATCATATATTATGTATATCAATGGAATCATGTAATAATATCATACAAATATTAGTACATCAATATCTCAGTACCATCAACAATCATTACAGAGTGTCATGCAAAAATTCTCATATCTATGCACCAATTTCTTTCCTCCTGACAACCTACATCCACTGTGCAATCCTTGCTGAAGAAGACCACCAAATGAATTCAAATTGGCCTTGCCTTGACTACGAAATCCTCATTGGCATCTCCAATGTGTGTCAGATGCATTGAATGCATCACTATAGTCACAACAAATAGTCCATCTCACCCTTTCACCTATCTCTCCACTGGGTCTTGACTGGAATTGAAATGCAAGTAGTTAACTGCTGTATTTTTTTAGTTACAAGTGAGTCCCCAGTTGTGAATTAATTAAATAATTAATTCACTAAACTCTCACTAGTGTATCTTCAGTTAGAACTAGTTAAAACTAGCACAACTGAGTTTAACTCACTTAACTAAGTTAAAATAAATAACAACTCCCATAACTACTCTTCCAACTCTCTCACAACTTTTCCACTTCAGTTCTAACTGAGTCGTCCATGCATGAGTCACCAACCACCCTAGGAATTGCGTAATTCCTTCAGCCCACTAATTTTCCAAATCTGTTCACTGAAATAAAGTGCTCCAACAGAATAAGTTGATATTTATTGTCGGATTATTATTAAGGGCTAATAATGATCAACATGCATCTATTTTTAGATTGACGATCTATGAATAGACTTCGCCCAATATTATAAAAATACAATCTCATATATTTTTCACATTTGATCAACCATCTAAAAATAACATTCTACAACTTATAGAATATCCTCACTATGTCAGAAAATAGACATACACCTAAAAATAGCCTACGGGCCCCACTTAGTGAAGGTGCTTAAGTTTCACTAAGCTCATACTCTTGTTGAATCTCAACACTCCCTCTCAACAATATATGGATTATCCTTCACCTCGATCCTGCCTCTATGGTATTATAATTTTCTCCTACTTAGCGCCTTTGTCAGAATATCTGCATCCTGATATTTTGTAGGAATGTACTGTAGAAACATGATCTTATGCTACACACAATCTCTGATATGATGATACCAAATATCTATATTCGTAGATATATCACGGAACACAATATTAATCAAGAGTTCAATGCAACTCTAATTATCAAAAAGTATCACTATAGGATCTAAATGAGAACTGAACAAACCAACCAAGATCTTCCCCATCCAGATAGTGTCACATGCAGCTTCACTTCCTGCCAAGTATTCTTCCTCCGCTGAATAGAGTGCCACGGATATTTTTTTCCCATTGTACAAAGAAAATATTGTATATTTGATACTGAAAACCCCTCCTGATGTGCTCTTTCTGTCTATTGGGCTTCCTACCCAATATACATCCGTGAAGCCATGCAACTTCACCTCATCCTTCTGTTTGTACCATAAGCCATACTCAGATGTGCCCCTAAGATACCTCAGGACATGCTTTCTTGCCTTCCAAAAGAGCTTGGTAGTCTTAACCATTGCTTGACTAAGCTGGTTCACAACATAGCATATGTCTGGTATTGTATTAACTAAATAAATGAGCAAACCCACCGACTATCGATAAACAATGGCATCCACTACCTCTGCCAATGTAGCATCCTCTTTCCTCCAATTTTCTGGAAGAGGAGTATCCATGGCATGTAGTCTTGCATGTCAAACTTACCAAGTATCTCCCAAGCATAATTTCCTTGAGACACAAACAGTTCACCTTCTCGCTGCCATATTTCCTATCCAAGGAAATAATTAAAGAGGCTGAAATAATTCATCTCAAAATCCTTTGCAAGATCTACCTTGCGCGAGTGTATCAACTGCTCATCACCTGTTAGTATTAAATCATCAACATAAAGAAAAATGACTAAAATCTTACCCTCCACCACAATTTGGTACATGTTTTCATTCTCCTTACTCTTAGTGAAGCCAAGTCTAGCGAAATAGCTAGTGATCCGAGAGTACTAAGCACGTGGTTCTTGCCTTAGCCCATACAACGCTCTTTTGAGTTTGCACGCATGCGACTTGCTGCTGAAAATCTCAAACCCTTATAGCTGCTCAATGTACACTTCTTCCTGAATGATCCCATTAAGGAACATAGCCTTCATATCCATCTAATGAATGTGCCAACCCACCTGCACTAAGAGATCAAGGATGGTGCTTATGGAATAATGTCATGTGACAAGTGCAAAGGTTTCTTTATAATCAATCCCCTCGATTTGTGAGAAGCCTTGGGTAACAAATCTTGCCTTATACTTCTCAAAGCTCACATTAGAATCTTGATTTACATTGTAGATCCATCTTGAACCTACCACTCATTTACCCACCGGCCTTGGAACGATATCCCAAACACTATTTCTGACAATGGAGTCATACTCCTCCACCATGGCATCTACCCATGTGAGCTCCTACGCTTCTTCTTCAAAATAAGATGGCTCTGTCATGATACACTTGCTCATAAGAGCCATGTATCTAGTAAATTAGTCAGGTTACTGTCTCTATTTGCACTATGATGTGGGGACTCCTACATTCCGTGTTGCGTCAAGCCTCAATCTCTCAGCTTCTGTGGTATGCTTTCTACCTGTTCTGATGTTTGGTTTTGCATGAGTTAACTCCTCCACTCCATGAATCTCCTCCTGTGGCTGGTCCACATTTTGAGGCTCATCTTTGGGAGCAAGTAGCTCCTCCTCTGCATGTAAGTGTAGCTCTCTCTCAAGCATCGACTTCATGGCCTTCACCTCATTGAATTTTATATCTCGTCACACCACAGCCATCTGAATATTTGGAAAATACACACAATAATTATGGGGTGTTTCTGTGTACCCCACAAATATCCCAACTTCTGCAGTTGCCTCTATCTTCTTCCTAGCGTCCTTTGTCACATGAATGTAAATAGATGAGCCAAAAATCTTTAAATGAGAAATATCAGGCTTCTTACCAATAAAAGCTTCTTCAGGTGTACTCATGCCAATTACTCTATGAGGACAAAGGTTTTGCACATAAGCTGTAGTGTTGCTGCTTCCACCCACAAGTGAATCGGTAGGCCCTGGTCATGCAACATAGCGCGTGCAGCACCCACGATCATTATGTTCTTCCTCTTCACGAACCCATTCTATTGTGGGTTATGAGGTGCTATGAGTTCTCTTCGAATTCCTTCTTTACTATAGAAGTCTTTAAATTTGTTAGAGATATATTCACCACCATTATCTCGCCACAGAGCCTTCACTTGCTTCCCCGACTCCCTCTCCACCAATGCTTTAAACTCACAGAACTTTGAGAATGTTTCACTCTTCTTATGCATGAAGAAGATCCTACATCAACGAGAATATTCATTAGTAAATATCACACAATACTTGTGTTTTTCTGTTGAAGCAACCGAGAAATTTACACACACGTCTATGTGAATTCTCTCTAGGATCACCGAAGCATAGTTCTCCTTCTCATGAAAGGTGTTCTTCACAAACTTACCCATAGTACATCCCTTACACTGATCTTACTGTGCAAGAGTACCCTTGGGAAGTCTAGTAGAAATCTACTTCAAAATATTCAAGGTGTCATGTTGAAGATGGCCCAATCTCATATGCTGTAATTCGCCCTCATCCCAGCTCACCGCTTCTTCTACTTTTCCGATCATTGCATCACAGCCATCTACCTTTAGCTTATAGATATTCTTAACTCAAGTCCCTATCCTCTTGGTTTGACCCATTGTTTTATGTTGTAGGAAATATTTTCCCTCGCTGAAAACAACGTCTTAACCTTTGTCCTCCAACATAGCGACTGAGACCAAGTTCTTCTTCAGACCTGGAACATGCATAACATATTTCAATAGAAATGGTTTACCTGAATCCGTCTCAAAGGTACTGGTTCCAATTCCAGTCTCACTCTATCTACCATCGTCACCCATCTCTATATGCATTTGGAGATCCTTTTCCTCTAAGTCACTAAACAACTCCTTATCTCCCGTCATATGGAAGGAAGCACCACTATCAAGATACCGCATCAATCCCATTGCGCTTGAAATAAAGCATGCGATCAAGGAGAAATCAAGTCCAATTGTGAGGGTAAGGCCTCACCCACTGTAGCTCCAGCAACCTTCTTGTTCTTCTTTTTCTATGGGCAATTAATGGCAAGATGCCCATGTTCGTGACAGTGAAAACACTTCACTTTGGACAAATCCATATTCTTTCCTTTAGCCTCAAATTTTGGATGGGATTTCTTCCCCTTACATTTCCTTTCTTTGGAAGCCAAAGATAAATTCTCTTCATCATCATTATTTGATGAACAGCCATCCCTGGTATTCTGCCTTATCTCCTCCTACACAAGATCCAACCAAAGTCGCTCCCAATCCAAGAGATTATCCCATCCATTGATAGAGTCTTCGTAGCTATACCAACTCTTCAGAAGCCTAAGGAGAGCCAAGCTCATCATGTCATCATCTGCAACTGTAATTCCCACACTCCCCATCTCATCCCTACATTTGTCAAACTTTGTGAGATATTTTGGAATAATGTCGCTATTCTCCATTTTGATTTTTCTGAGCTTATCTTTCAGCGCCAACTTCCTATGGTCACTGCTGCTTTGGAAAAGATGTGTCAAAGCTTTCCCGTGAAGGCTTAACAAAATATTGTCTTTCACACCTTCCATCAGAATTCTTCTTGTCTTCGCTACGTTCTTTTCCCATGCATAAAGTAATGTAGCATCACTAGAAGTAGGCTTAGGAACATCACTATCGATGAAATCCTTTAGTCCATTATCTTCAGGCACCACCTCCATCCTCTCCCTCCAGGCTATGTAGTTCAAGCTACCCTCAAAGGCATACTCCAACCACAACCCATTGAAAGGAATTTCAATGAATACTCAACTATCACACCAAGAAATTTCTGCAGCAAATTCGAATTTTCCACCAGCACAAAACTCAACACCGCTTCACTATTGCAATCTCCAGTGATTAACATTACTCTGATACCATGTAGAAATTTATTAATACTGATATTATTACAAGATTCTCCTAATATATCAAATTAATATAATGTTAAATACATAATCCTTCCACCTAATTCTTTGCTGAAATTAAATTTCCAATTGCAAACACAATAAGAAAATCAATCGCGCATAAACAAAAAATTTTGATGGGAAATCTTAAAGCTAAAAACCCCAACTACCATATATTATGTATATCAATAGAATAATGTAATAATATCATACAAATCTTAGTATATGAAGCTCTCAGTACAATCAACAATCATTAGACACTATCATGCAGAAATTTGCATATCTATGCACCGATTTTTTCTCTCCTGAAAGCCTACCTCCACTGCGCAATCCCTGCTGAACAAGACCCTGAACGAATTCAAGTTCGCCTTGCCTTGACTGAAAAATCATCATTGGAATCTTCGATATGTGTCAGATGCATTGAATGCATCACTATAGTCACAAAATATAGTCCATTTAACCCTTTCACCTATTTCTCCACTTGGTCTCCACTAGAACTGACATACAAGTAGTTAACTGTTGTATTTGTTCAGTTGCAAGTGAATCTCTAGTTGTGAATAAATTAAATAATTAATTCACTAAACTCTCACTAGTGTATCTTCAGTTAGAACTAGATACAACTAGCACAACTGAGTTTAACTCACTTAACTGAGCTAAACTAAATAACAACTCCCATAAGTACTCTTCCAACTCTATCATAATTTTTCCACTTCAGTTCTAACTCAATCCTTCGTGCATGAGTCACCAACCACCCTAGGAATTGTGTAATTCCTTCAACCCATTAATTTTCCAAATGTGTTCACCAAAATAAAGTGCTCCAAGAGAATAAGTTGATATTTATTGTCAGAATAATATTAAGGGCTAATAGTAATCGACATGCATCTATTTTTATATTGACGATCTATAAATAGACTTTGCCCAATATTCTAAAAATAGAATCTCATCTATTTTTCCCATTTTATCAACCATCTACAAATAACATCCTGCAACTCATAGAATATGCTCACCATGTCTAAAAATAGACAGACACCTAAAAATAGCCTGTCGGTGACTCATCATCTTGTTTAATCTCAACATCTACAATGGAAATATAAGCGGGGAGACAAGTGGACATTTGTGTAGTACTATATCCTTCCATATCCATCAAAAATATTGTCTCACACATTAGCTCTATTGGAATTCACTCTCATGTGTTGTGCAAATTCATAACATGATTTTGTTACCCATTCATTCATTATAAGTGAATTAATCATGAGATACTAGTTCATGGTTGAATCAAAAGGATTATACAAATCTTGTCATACCAAAAGATTCTCCATTCATCATATCCAACCTAGGTATCATTATCATACATGCATTCAATCATAAAAATATAAATTAATATATAAATTATGCATAAAGGAATTCTTACTTTAATCATTACAAGTCATATATATTGGCATGATTAATTTTCATATTTGGATAGTTTCCTTCAGCATTCATGATGTTAATTGATCATTTTATTTCTCGTTGGAACTTATATGATCCATTAATCAACATATTGAAAAGCATCCTATCATATTTTTCCTTTTTCACAAGGTTTTCTATCATAGGCTACTTCATCACCAACATTTTCAACCATCGTTGAGATTTTTTTTTGGAATAAACTACGTATCAATATTTGAAATATCCAATGTATTGAGTGGACACTCCACCCATCGTAAAGGAAAAAAATAAAATAAAATATGATGTGGCTTTATTACTGACAAGATAATATAAAGGTAACAGAAAGGAGTTAACCATGAAATAAGAAAATGGGTTCCAAGGAATGGAAAAGATCTTTAAATAATATAAAGAATAAAATATACCATAGGAGAAATTTGAGGCATAAACTATTAATAAGCCAACAAAGATAAATATTTATAAACTAATTAAAGGTTTCAAAAAAATATTAAAATATGGATTAAAATATAAAATTATTATTTTTTAAATTCAAGGTATTTTGGACTCATCAAATTTGTTTCAACAAGCCATGTGCTTTACTAAAACAATGTGAAAACAATTTCATGTTTTGGAGAATCCTCTAGAATATGGTACGATAATAAGATTATGGAATATTTTAAATGCTGGCTAATACTTACAAGAAAACATATCATAATATTTCAAATTAGAATATTTGTGTCAAACCATGATTTTGTGATCAGTACAGGAGGAGAGGATGTTTAGTGCATTATCATATTTGAAGTCAAATTTGAGGAACGAACTTGATAAAAATATGGATATATGCCTAAAGTTATATGTAACAAAGTATGACTTTACCTATTTTCCATATGAAAGAGAACTAGCTCTTAGGTGATCATATTGTGATAGAAGGGGCAAAGACAATACAAAAAACTTCTCTAATAAAATTGATATGGAACATGATATTTTGGAGGATCAAAATTACAGTTCATGTGGAAAATTGATATACCACAATATTTTATCTATTCCAATATATATGATGTCCCAAAGGACACTTATTTTGGTATACATGTTCCATAGGTTGTGTAATAAAAATTGAATGGAATAGTACAAATGAGCTGATTCCTTACATTTGATTAAATTTGTTGTTCCTCTATTTTTGGTGTAAGTTCTAAATTATTTATCACAACAACATTACTAATAATATATGCAATTTGAAATTGAATTTGAGGTAATAAAATGTTCTATACCTTCTCTTATTTATTGTAACATTTAATCCATATTTTCTTGCTTCAATGTTATTTAAGATTGATGTCTTGATAATTAACTATTACTTTATCCATTTCTTGTATGTGATAGAAAATGAAGCAATAATTTTATGAGGTGAGGATCTATATTTTGACATAGGTAGTGTCCTTGTATTAAACGATAACTAAGTAATTTAACAAGGCTTTTACTATGTAAGAATGGGTTCATTTCAATTAGATGAGTTTTTTTTTTTTGTAGCTATAATATCCTGGTCACTCTTTATGGTTTGCTTTCTTTTGCATTGGGATCATTTTTCCACATTCGAAAATTTTGGGTTTATTTTGGTTAAAATTGAGATCTCTTAAATTATTCTATTTTTTTATTTGATGTCAATTCACACTTTTGTGAAGGCATGATTTGTTTCATCCTATTTTATTGATTTAAGGGGTTCGGTTAAAGTTAAAGACATTTGTTGAGTAAAAATGTATTTTGTTTGTTTTTTTGTCATGTTCATTTGAGACTGATATGGTATTAGGATTAATATATGACTTCACTTATTATCTAGCCATTCAATATGTTTTCCATAATTATTGCTATTTTATTTATATATTTGATTATCGAAGTATATGTTTTATTCTATTTTTATTTTTATTTCCTCTTAAATTGTGGTGTCACAAAAGAATATTCACCTTTTAGAATCTACTATATATATATATATATATATTTAAATACTTATTGTTTGTTAAGAGAGGAAAATGAGATCTGCTTAGTTAAGTGAAGGAAAAAATGGCCTATGTACTAACATCCTATGTGTTCATCATAGAAGTCATATTATCATGAGAAGGAAATTCATCTAATGCAATTATACTTTGATACCAATACCAAAAAAAATCACACGTAATTAGTTGAGAATGATAGATTGTTTAGTGTAGTACTATTTTTGAAATGGAAATCCCCTTGACGATAATTTGTTTGTGACATATTATTCCAAGTAATGAACATGCATAAACTATCTTTTATATTTGTGCTAGATTTTTTAACTCAATCATTGTAGATTTTTAATGAGTTTGTTTTATTACCTTTTTTTCTCATCATGTAGGAAATTAAGTTTCAATGCATATTCATCTTCCATTCATTCTCATTTTTTATTTTTGCGATTTCAAATAATTTTTTACCAGTTCAACATCATTATAGTTGTTAACTGTAAAATAAATTGCAACAATGACTACAATAGTTATGATCCAAAAGTAGGTGAAAAGCGTACATATTATGATGAAACACCATATTTTAATGTTGTTGATTTATTTGAACCTGAGGAATTAGAGGAATATATACCTTTTAGAAAAGTGATATATAAGAAAACAAAAGAATTTTATGTAAATATTCATGATTTTGATATAGTTATTCATAGACCTTATTTTCATGTCAAGCCTATAGAATATGAATTACATAGAATATGGCAGGCTTATCTAGATGCGTAAATACCAAGTTTGAGCAAACAAATTTATTTGGTTCAACATCACATGCATTTGGGGGTGCCTTTCCAATTAATTTCCCCTTGGGATGTGATAAGCCATTTGTGGGAAAACATAATAAAAACATGAAAAATGATTTTCAATAGTGTATAACAAGAACCTATAGAAACATTACCTGTGATTTTTCTTTTCCAAAACATGGAAAATTGTATATCATAGTTTTAAACTAAATATTTTTCTTATTATTACATATGTTTCTATGCATTCGTAATGAATCAATAATATTTTATAATGTTTTATAACTTTTTAGAAGATTAATCAATAATTTTCAATACTTTATAACCTAGTGAAAAATTCGCCAATATTTAAGAAAATTTTATAATTTAGTGAAAGATTCGCCAAAAAATTATATATGGATATTATATTAATGCAAAAATAGGCTGTACATTTTTCTATATACATTGGGGATTTTCCCATTTATTATACATATAAATTTCGGGGGTTTCTTAAAATTTTCCTTGGCCTTAATGCACCACAAAACCAAATTTGTCCGCGTGCATGCAAAATTCGGTAAGTGATTGATGATTAACGTGACTCTATGTAGTGAGGACCCACATTATAATGCTATGTATCTCACTACGAGATGTGTTATAGTGGAAATAAGCTGGCAAAAAATAATTTCCACTTAGTCATCATGGGCTTCTCCTCTGCCACTTAGATACTCGCAGGGATCACAATGCTTTGGCTATGAATCGTTCCTCGAGCTCTGATATCAAGATAAAAAGAGATTTTTGAATTGATAAACAAAAGCTCACTGGTCAGCTCTATGAAAGAGTGTCGGAACCAGGAGAGTCTGGCTTTGCAGGATGCTCTACATCCTTAGTACACTTTAAGAATTATATAGCATTCAAGGTTTTAGGTAAGTTAGAACCATATCCTAAGAAATAGAAACTAATTCCCATCCTAAGGTCTCGTGATCCAACTCACACTAATATAGGATTATCCATTATCTTCAACAACTTGTTCATATGCCAACTCACACTAATATAGACCTGAATGGAATAAAGGACAATACATTTAATTTATAATAATTCTTAATTAATTGAATCCATTTGATTTGTAAGAATCCATTTTAAAAACTATTTATAAAAAAATTATATGAAAATTATTTGGCTTTATTCTTATATATATATATATATATATATATATATATATATATATATATATGAATATGAATTCTATACTAAATTTTCCGCAAACTCTATCTAAAATCAACCATGTCCAACGTTAACCAAATCATTATAACATGAAATAAAAACATTTTTATGAATATTACAATTATTTTTAGGAGAGAAGAAGTATAAGAAGTAATAAGGAAATGGAAAAAAACTTGATGCATCCTGTATCACCTTTCTTTAAAGGAATTTTTGGAGACATGCATACGGTACTAGAACTTGTCCAAGGTTACCATGGCATTCATTTATTTGTTGAATACCACAAATACGAATGATGAAAGAAATTCATTAAAAACATGTATGGAACCCTCTGTTTTCTTCAGTAGTGAAGGAAAAACCTAGCTACCTATCATCATTAAATATTAGAGCGAATAGAACTTCGGAAAAGTTAGCATCGCATCAAGTGTGATAAAAGAAAAAAACATGATTTTCAAAGTGAAATTTACATACACAAAGGAAAAAATTCCAATTGATGCCTTCACGAACATATTTTTTGTGTATTCTGAAGGATAAGAAAGGTTTAAAAATTATTTCATTAATAGATTCAAGAGATTCACATTAAGTGTGAAGGTGAAGGTTAATTTCAAGTAACCATGAGAAGCAAAAGAGTTATATGGTCATATATTTAGGTAACCTCACATGAAAATGCATGTTGTTAGAAAAATTTTACACTGATTATTCAGTCGGAATTATCTAAATCACTATTCCATATTTCTCATTAACTATTAGATATAGTGTACATAGATTAATTTTAGTAGAGGAATAGTAAGTTGTATAATGATTAACAACCACTATTATAGTATATTAACATAAATTCTATGATGTAACCTTGCAGCCATTTCATGATTCTTTTAACAAGATTAATTAATGAAATACTTGACATTATGAACATCACATGAGGCAAGGAATCAACATCATTGAACACCTATATACCCTACAAATCGCATAGAATAAAAACCAACAAACATTTAATTTTATTATTAAACGCTCATGACAGTGTTCAACCCTCACTCAATGGCTTATAAGGGAGTCCATTACTTAACCATTATTACAAAATATTACAAGTAAAAGTCATTTAAATAGAAAATATCTAGCTTAAAGATATTAAAATCATCATGAGGTTGTTTACCCACAAATACTCAATCTTTATATCTTTTTGTCATGGTTGTTCCTTTAGTGGACCATCCTATAGCTCACACACATCTTCATAAACCATTAAATTTATGCCTCTTGTTGTCTTCTAAGAAAATTGGGGTCCATTAGTTATGCCAGAGCATCTATAATATTTTGTTTGTTTTAAATTTGGAAATTTTGGATGACTAATGTATAAAACAATTTGCATATAGTTGTGCTTAAGCTTTAGATAACATTAATCAATAATGAAAAGGGTTGTTTCTTTGCCTCAAACAATTATTTGAGATTGTAGGTCTTAAAGAAGAAAATGTAAGAGGATATGATTGATTAAATATTCAAACTGAATGTTTTAATAATCATAAGTGTGCAAGATTGTCAAACAATGTTTAACAACTTAACAAAACATATTTAATATTATGAAGATGCTGATGATTAATTGATGTATAGGGACTTACATAAATAGAAAATTCAATAAGTCATTCTCTAATATAGATAATAACCTCACCGGATTTAAGATATACTGAAATACAACTATTTCTTACCTACTTTTCTTCATTTAACATTAAACATATGCATAAAAGAATATGTAATGAAATTTCGAAAACTTACAAGAGAACAAACCGAATGAAACAAATCAAGAATCATTTTAGTATCATTTATGATCAAGACGTGTACACTTATACTTACAAAATTTTGATCCAAGGGTGCAGCCCTTAATAACTCATATGGAGAGTTATTTATACTAGTTTCTAGGACTAAGTAAATATCTAAAACTTATTTACAATAATAGTATCAAATAATAGGAAAAGGAAACTGTTTAATGATCTGCCATTGTTTTGAAGGAAAGAGTTGATGATTTGGCCCCCAAAATGCTATTGTGTTGTCATGCTATTGGGATTAGAAATTACTTGATTTTTTCATAGTTTATCCCATCTTTCTTCACTTGGAATCTCCAAATTTAACACTCCTTTGAATACTTCATCCACCTTTGTATACCTCACGAAATCTGGCTTGTTAATAAATAGATGTTTGATTTCATGTTTTATGATTAAATGAAACTCTAAGGATTCAAGAAATGCATTCCCTATTATATGTCCTTTATTCCTACAAATTTGGACTTGTCTATTGCAATGGTATACAATTTTCTGCAATATTCTTCCAAATTAACCAACTTATCACTTGGAGCTACCAATCGAGGTATTCCTTTCTAGTTCAACACATTCAACTTTGAATGAAACCTTTGGACAAAAATGTCCAAGGTCTGACAGTTTGTCTCCAACTGATTAAGAAAATTATTCTTCTGTAAAACATTTTTGATTTCCAAAATGGTGGCTATTATATTGACAATATTTACCTATTCTAATTCTTCTCTGCTCTTTGAATTGACGACCTTTATCACATCTGAGCCTTCTACTCGTTTATTTTTAAGTTCTTCTTTCTCCTTTTCTATGACTTCTCTGCCTATGGTAATTAATTCTTGTTGTTTAAAAATGATCTGTATGGATGGCCATGCATCTGTTATTGATTGGATGATCTCTGTCCAAATACTTTCCTTGGCTTGGGCTAAGGTATCCACCATTAAAAAATCACTTTCTAACTTCATAATATTAAGTCTCAATCTGTGGGACTTATGAATTTCCTCCATAAAAAGAGTGTAATTTTTAATCTTTTGTGTTTTTAAATTCTTAAACTTTTCAACCAACTTCTCATTTTCTTGTCTTTGTATGGTCAATTCCTCTACTATCCTTGCTATATCACCTATTTTTGATGTAGTATCAATGAATGTTGATGATGAACTCGACTATGTACCTGGAACTACTATAGGGATGATCGTGACTAGAATCATGGCAACATGAGTTGATTATTTCTCTTTAAGTAGTCCTTCAATCTGCTCCTCCAATTTCTTAATCTACAAATTTTTCTCAATAATTAGCTTCAAAATTTATTATTTATTCTTTTTACTTTATTCATATCCTTGGTCTATGGGTCTTCTATAGAAAGAAAATTTAACTGTTTTCTTATAGCTACAATGTCTACATTTTTCGGTTTTAATATTTCTTCTATTTCATTATAGTCCTTTGGATGATATCCAATTTTAACTACAAGGTCTTCCAAAGACTTCAGTTTTTTTTCCTTAGCTAGAGAAGACAATTTCAGAATCTTAAGTTGAGATTGTACATTAGATAAAGTAGTCCTAAGCTTAGATAGAGACATGGATGTATTGGTGATGGTGGAAAACAACATTTCACCAGAATTTCTGTGCATATCGATTTGATCTATTGGATGAATTTGATTGGTATAAAATAAGAATATGGTCTTCTTATAGTCTAATGGAGATTTTTGAAATGGACGTTGGGCTTGTAATAAATCCATTTGAATCATGGCTTTATCACTGTCAAAATTAGAGAGAATATTATATTGAGAATTGGAGGTCTTCTTCGAGAATTGGTTGTAGACATTTGACTTTAGTGTCGATTCTTCTTCTTTACCTCCAAGAACTTTGAAAATATGTTTTGATCATCAGGTGAGCTGGTTCCAGTAGTATGAATGATCTGCAGAGGCTCTCGAGAAGGTTAATATGTATGAGTATTAGGAACACTTGTTCTTGGTGATGTGGACACGTTTGCATCTCCAAGATCAATAATTTTTAGCTGATTTTCTTCTGTAGATATTGCCAAGATACTCTTTGGCTTCTTTTATTGAATTATGGATTCTTTAATCAGCTTCATAGTAGATGAAGTTTCTTCTTTTACCCTTTTATGTTGTTTACTCTGAGAAAATGGACTTTGTACAATAGAGGTAGAAAAAATACGTTCCCCTTCTTCTTGAAGTGTATTTGTTGCCCACTCCTACTAATTCATAAAATTCTCTATTTCTAGCCTTGGAGTGTGATTGTAAGGATTTATTCTTAATTCAACCCTTAAACTTGAAATGATGCTAGAAGTTTCATAAGAGCAGGTCAAGCAAGGCTGAAAATTCATGTTATTTAAGAATGTATCTTCGTTAAAACCAACCAATCTAGTGTTGCAGATAAATGAGCCGATTTTAGATTTGATCATAAATTGTGACTTTCTCTTCCCTGACACAAAATGAAGCTCATCCATGTTCATCATCTACCTAATATATTCCAAAGAGAAAAATCTCATTGGACATACTTTTTCAGCTTATATGGTGCAATTTCACAACCATATATCCTTATTTTTTTGTAATTATGGCATAGATAATAGTCATCAATATTAACTTGATCACTTAAATGTAGTATCCTTTTTATTTCTTCACCAATTCTAGGCTTTGTCTCGCTACTGAGAAGTTGTGCCACTAGATGTATGAATTTGTCGATGAACTTTCGTACTAGTTTGGTTTCTAATTGGAAATGACTTCTTTGAAAATGAATATCTCAATCCAATGGATGAATGATTCATTGCATTCTTTGTTCATCTTGTTTGTTGAGTGTGATTATGATGTAGTCACGCTAGAAAA
>JAXQQM020061529.1:0-52368 GCA_034641835.2 Pinus albicaulis
CCCCACTACAATGATCAGGTTGCACGTGAGGACCATGTACTTCTGGCAATATTTCACTCTCAACACACTACTCTACAACTGGGTTATTTGGCTCGTTGAAAGTGTTGCTCCCCTTGATTTAAACAAAGTTGTTAGACATTAAATTTATGGACGAAAACAAACATATTGAAAGGTTAACATTTTACCTTATCAGGCATTCTGGATCTTGGGACCTATCCCAAGATTTTGCAACGGTCCAACTATAGTAGATAGCTAGACATAAACGATCTCTGGCTAGAGGAAGCCTTTGTGGTTCCATTCCAATCCGTCGTCACCCTACATTACATATGATTGTGTATTTTTAATGTTATTTGATGGGATTACAAAAATGTTGGAAGGTGATACAATTAATTATAAGATGTTTAGCTACTTACAATTCTTGCGGCTAATTTCAAGTAGCCGCCCTGGCCTAGCTTGTGATGGCCCTTTTTTTCAATCCTAGCTTTGGTTGCCTTCGAGGTGTCAGACAACCTATCATCAAAAGATTGAAGATAAAATAAAGAAAATATATATATATATTTTATTTTTTTAAAATAAAAAATAATATGAGAGCCAATTATTATTGTTTACTGCTCTGAGTTATGATTTCATTATGATCAGGTCCCACTTTATTTGCTAATAAAATTTAAATGTAACTTGAAGGCAATATCTAACTTGAAAACACAAAATGAAAACTGAAATAATTTTTAAATTTACCTTTCTAATACATAAAATTTGTGCATTAAAGAGTACAACTTTACCATCAAATGACATTTGAGCTTAAAGAGAATAAACAGTGAATCAAAAATATTAAGACAATGTCTTCTCTAAGTTTTCATATTAGCATACAACACAACAAGTTAGAGGCGCATTTATAAGGAGGGGAAACCTATATCGCCACCCCTTGGCTCCATGTTGTATGATTCTTGAAGTACCCAACCTGTAATAAATGATAGTAGAATCTCCGAAGAGAGGGATTGAAAGATCTGTGCACGTGTGCCTCAAATTTTTCTAAGGTGCCCCTTTGCAGTTGCGATATGAATAGGGGTAGGCCATATCCTTAACATGAGCATATCATGGGATATGTCCTCTATTGATTCCTGCCTTACACTTTGGTTTCGAGGATATAAGTCATACAAAGCATTGTCATTCTATGTCATATGGGGCATATGGAGAGCGAGAAACACCGCTGTCATATGAGAATATGGGAAGCGTGAAACACTGTTATCTTTGACCATACTCTTCAAGATGTGAGGAGCACCTCCATTAAGGTTGTGGCATTATTTAAAGAGATGTCCTATTAAGGAGAATATGACAAAGAGAAACTTGTCTAAAGTTTTGAAGCCTAGAAGCTGAGCTCCTTGCTTTGTGGGGCATCCTCTTTTGTGCCAGATAGATGGAAATATCAAAGATTGATGTCTATGTTGATTCAAAAGTGATTGTTGAATGGGAAAACTAGAGACATTCTTTAGAGGCTCTAGCATTGGTGAATTGGATGGAAGGTACTAGGTCATTGATGATGTCCTTTAATATATTATCTATCTCACACGTCTTCAGGGAACATAATCAATTGGCTGATCAACTTTCAAAATATGGTTGTAGCGAGTTGCTGAGTTTGATCAGATACTCTATTTTTTAGAATGAAATGTTTTAGAGATCGAGGATTATCATAATTTGAAGTGTTTCACCATATTTCAATGTATTTATTATGCTTATTATGTATGCATCCCTCTGTTTTAGATGATTTTTTTTGCGTGTTTTAGTTGGCCATGATATTATACAGATATAGTAGATAGGGAAGGCTCATTATAATAGAGACGTGGAACGATGCTACAGGGTGTTCCAATTTTTTTCTGTTTTGCTCAAGTTTTCAGAAGAAGTTGTGTACAAATGTAAACTTTCTCATTTTCATAATGAAAACAAGTCTGTGTTTTTCTTTCTGAAAAAAATTACTTGTTCTGTGCTAGAAGCTATGGACCTTTTCCAATTCCCTTTTTCTAATAACAGTTAGTAAGAATCAATTAAAAAAAGGTTCTTTTCCTCCTTCATGTAGAAAGGGCATTTACGAGCTGGATACGTGATAGGAGATCACATTGCTTGGTAGTAATTCTTTTTTTGTGGCCTTTTTTACTTTTCTAGCTACAAATAGACAAAAGTAGAGGGATTATTTGAAGGTGAGAAGCCTTGGGAATATGGTGTTGACATGAAGTATAGATGATTATCCAACAACATAGGTTCACCATGTGGAATTGTCTGTTGCATCTCAAAAGTGTTGAAAACTTCAAAAAAATGCAGTGAAGCATGTTCCTATAAATTATCAAGCATGGGAACCCACTATAAAAGAGTTTTTCTTAGCTCATGAAGTTATTTGTATTAGCATATGCAAGATAAGTGCCAGATGAGATGGAAGTGAAATATGTGTGGAGATTGTTGCAAGAGCGACAACCCATGTCAAATGGCTTGAAACCTATTTAGCATAAACCTACATATGCTGGAGCCTTTTTGCGAGGTTTGGAACATGCCAACTCAGTTGGGATGTCTTTTTCATTTGAGATATCTTTGGTTTAACAACAATTATAATCACATAATTATAGTGTTTATGATTGTTGGATTCATCTTCCAATGTCTTTTGGACCCATGATGATGGTTCATATTCCTTATAATAACCCTATTGGATTAGGTGTTTGCAACATCCTAGGGAAGTTTTAGCCCTAGGTTTTCCTTAGATTACTAGGGTTTATAATAAAATTTTCTTTGCTAATTCATTTATGAGAGAGATAAATTAACTAGTAGTACAATATAAGAGTAAAAAATATTGTCAATAACTAATAAAGTAACATTTTATATGGAAAAAATTGTAACTGATAGTTATCAAAAATCAATGAAAACTGCTTAGCTTAGCACCAAGATAGTGGATAGGTGTAAAAAGAGAACTGAAAATTAAAACCTATAATTTCAAAATAGTTGTGAATTTTTTGTCATTAGCATGGATATGGAGAGTGATCATACTAGGTAGACTAGTATTATGAATGGTAAATTTGAAGAGAGGGATAAAGATATGGGGACTACCATAGAAATATTGGATGATCTCAACCAGCAGAGTGCTAAAATTAATCCATAATCTGGAGAGAGTGTTGAAGTAACTGGAACTAGCATAGAAATAAAAAATAGTCTTACTAAAGATGATCTTATGAACCTGGAATATGAGCATAATTTTCGAATAGGTATAACCATCATGATTAGAAATATTTTCTTATCAACCAGGAATCTAAATTTATTTTTAATCCAGGCTTCACAACATCTAAAATAACATCACAAGATAGAAGGTATCTAAAATCTTGTAATGAGCAATGCAACATGACTTCATATTCAGGTAATTGTAAAATTGGTTCTCATTATCACTCGAAGCTGTATAGTTAACAAGCATTGCAGTTTAGGTTTGATATTCCCATATTTTTGGCACATATATGTTTCTATTATATTCCAGCCTATCTCAAAACGTTTTTTCAAATCGTATTTTACTTTTTTTAAACAAAGAACAAGCTTTAAATGTTTTATTAATGGCATGGAAAGTATGAAGCAATATAATTTGATTTTTTTGGGGTATATATATATTCTGAAGTTCAAAATGAAAATACAATTACTCAAAAAAATATTTTTGAAGGAACGGTTATCCCAATATATTGAAAATGGAATTGAGATAAAAGTTAAAAATTAAAATAGTTTATTGAACACTAAATTCCCTTGTAGGTAGTGCAGAGTAACCCATTATTACATTTATTAGGTTGATTTATTGTAGGGAAACCAAGCACATAAGGTGGAGGAAGAGTTCATCATCTTGAAAAATTTGGAAAGGACATCATGGAAGGAAAAATAACAAGGTCATATGTTCCATGCATGATGGGAAAAAATGATCACAAATATGAAGAAGAGATTGAGAAAGGAAAATTCAAGGTCAATACTTTAGAGGTGAATTCAGAGATTGGCGTTGAATATGTTTCAATCAAATTGAATAATGTGAGCTCTCACAGGGTGGTGTGTTCCCAGATGATGGTGAAGAGTCTGTGAAGGAGTGTGATATTCCTTTTGTGCATTGTTGACAGTAAGAATGCAGTAACTGAGGAAGTTTTTTAAGACTTAGATTTTATGTTGTTTTTGGATGTTGAAAAATTCAATGTTAATTCATTAGTCAGTGCAACTGACATTGATAATGAAAGGAGGCATATTACAGGGGAATTATAGGAAACATTTTCTTTGGTGGAAAGATGAGGAGATTTAGATTTCTCACCCTGAAAAATAATTATGAAAAACATTGTGTTGGTGGAAAATACAACAATTTGTATTTTTAATTGGATGAAACCAGTCCGAATGATGTAATGATGCATGCTACATATGCCCTAGATGAAGCTACTGCATAAGTGCATTTGCAAATATTTTCGTTGGATGCCTGTAATGAAAAAAATTTAGTGAAACCTTGAGAAGCTTCTTTGGAGGAAATGGGAGAACTTCCTAATCGATTATTAGAGAAATCCAAACCAAGGAATAATTTTGTAGGTGTTTGTCAGGATGTTGACTTAGAGAGTCAAATGCAAGGAACGTTAAGTTCATTTTTGCATGAAAGTTGTCAAGTTATTCCACGTAAAAATGATATGGAGATTGTTGAGGAAGACATCACCATGTTTGGATTGCAAGAGGTTTCAAAACCTTTGATTCACATAAATGAAAATCCTCCTAAGAAGGAATTTGAGGGTTTACAAGAGAGTCGTCTAGATGGGGTGAAATTCTTAGGAAATGACAATGAAAAAACAATAATCAATTCTCGATGGATTTTTAGAAAATTTTCATACTTCTCACATCCTTACCAAAGGAAAATCTTTTACCAAAATTCCATTTAACAAGAACAATGAAAATAATGTGTTGCTAAAATATTCAAGATCTGGATATAAAATTTTCATGTCATATATGTGGAAATGGAGAAAGAAAATGAGTTTTTTGGGAAAAGAAAACTTATGAATATGCTCAGGTAAGTGTTACAAAGCTTTTAGAATGCTTGAGTTAAATAGAAGAGGAGTCATATTCTATGGTACTAAAGACTACTCAAAATATGGTACATATATATAACAACAAACTAGCTTCTTCTATGGAGAAAGTAGGAGTAATGTACATGGGTAGTGGAATAAGTCAATTTACCACCTCTAACTTTCAAGAATCAAAGTATATTTTAATTCTACATCATGTTGGTCCTACTGTTTTTTTTCCCCCCAGGATATCTTCATTGGATATTGTGTTATACAATAAATACATGGTTGAGACAAGTAAAGATAATTATGCAAAAAGAAAAGCATAATCTGCAATACAATGACATGAAGTACAAGAAGATTGTAATGCTTCTCCACACAAATGAAAAACATAACTTGAAAAGAATTTGTCTATTGAAAGTGTGTTATGTGTAATAACATATACTTCTAATTCCCTAGGTTGTGAAGAAGTGGAAACACTGGCACTGCAGGTTTTTCCTCTTTCCAAATTAGAAGTTGGAAAGGAATGTGAACAAATCAATCAATATAATAATAGTGGATCATAAATTATGAAAAACACCCTTTCTAATATTATTACCTTCCAGAATGTCCAGGATATGAGTGTTTTGTTAATGACAAAATCAAAGAAATTAGACAAATTTTTCATTGCTAATTTGAGTGAAAGTGATGCAATGAAAAACTTGGAGATTAAAAATATTTCTACTTCAATATAACCTTTACCTTTCCACATTGTGATAAAATACAATTACTAATTTTATCACTAAATTGTTAATACCCTAGCATAGTACAACCCTGTTGGAAAAAAATTGTAGTGTTGCAATGTATTTAGCTTCATAATCAAGTCTAAAAATATAATGAGGGAAATAATATCTCATTCTTCTTTTATTGGGAACTCCACCGATCAACACAGTTTAGAAGCCTCATCTTAAACAACAGTCTAATGAACTAATATTGAATGTGCAAGAAAATGCAATTGATGCTTATAAAAACTATGTACTTAGCCAGAATGAGCATGGTAGCAGAGAATGGAGATATTGACAAGAAATTTACATGGGTATAGGAACATGAAATGATTGATAAATAATCTTGTCTTACACTAGAACTAACCTATCATCCTAAACTTAATGACCTAACAGTTCCTATGGAAAAAATCATGATTGTTGGTTATTAGCGAGCAATGCAAATTGCTCAGTTTAGCATGAATATAGTCGATAGGTGTGCCAAGAAAATTGAACATTCAAAATTATACTTTCAAAAGTGTGGTTAAGCTATTGTTGTTAGCATGGGTTATTCATACTAGTCTTATGAATGTGGAATTTGAAGAGAGCGGTAAATCAATGGAGACTGCCACAAAAATAGAGGATAATATGAAAGAACAGAGTGATCATCTGAATCTAGAATCTCCAGAGAATGTTCAAGTAAATATAAATAAGATATAAATAAACAATAGTATTACTAAATATGATCTTATGAACTTGGAATCTGAACATAGTATTAGAACAACTAGAACCAACATGAAAATAGAGAGTTATATTTCTGAAATAATATTGTTGAAGGTATAACTATTATTTGATGATAATGAAGGAAATAAGAATGTGTCATGCTATTCAGAGAGATTAATGCTAATGCTATAATGAATTTATTTTCATAACTAGGGATCTCTACCAAAAGAACCTTTGATGACAACAACTTCTGATGATATTATTGGCATAATTTTTTCTACTCAAACGTTTGTTATCATTCCTAATTCTGGTTACTTTTATTATTGGAATGTATTTTTTTTGAAGGATCTCTTCATAGAACTTGAAATTCCTAACTATATGTGGTCCAAAAAATCTGATAATGTACCCAATGTGGTTTTTCAACAACTTTTAGTGGTAATGTTTCATCCAATCAAAGGGAGATGTTGTGGGAACAATCTTGGAATTTGGCAGCAACAAAAATTCATGGGAAAATTATTTAGTAATGCTTGTGAGGTTCACACTCCAAAAAATTCACTATTGATTATGTCATCATTTTTAGCTATCACTATGTTTGGAGATGGTATGAGGAATATCAATGATGTCGAGACTTTCTCTAATTTAGGAGTTATGGGCATGAGGTAAGTTTACATGGTAGTTGCAAAAGGTCATTGTTTAGTTAGTATATTAGAAATATCTCCTAATATGGGCATGGTTGGGTATAAGGAAAATCCATAAGCCATTATGAGTTTTCCATCTCCATTTAGGTCACCATATCCTATATGGAGTATGTCAACTAACATTCATGAAGGGGTTCAAAAAACCAATGTTTCAAGGAACCTTTACACTCTCTTAAAATAACTCCATCAAGTCATATTTCTCTAACCCTGTGACCTGAAATGTGTGTAATGGAAAGAAAAATGTATTGAAATTCTTGCAGTCCATCATTACCCTGGGTAACTCCTCAAGAAAAATCTAAGTCTAAATTCTCATTTTGTTCCTTTTTTGTGTCCAAACCTATTCATGGAACCATTAATGGTCAGAGTTGGTTATCACTTTTTGTGCCTTATAAAATGACCAGAATTTTGACTTCTTTTGTTTATTCTTCTATGAATAGAACTACTATTTCTTGGGTTGGCACTAATGATAATATAGATTTCCAAAATGGTGGCATGGGAATTGAAGGACAGTTGAGCATTGAGAATAGACACAGAAATAAGAGGAAGAGTCATATAATAGAAGGGATTTTTGAAACTATCAGGTTGACTTTTAGAAGGTTGAAATGCCTGCCACTAGTGGTTCTATACCTTTGTCTACGTCTCATGTGGTAGTTTTTTAGAGGTCAATGGTTGTTGTTCGAGATAGTCATGATTTTGAAACTTCAAATTATTTCTTGACCATAGGTTCAAGTATGCCATTTATACATTCTCCTTCTTATTATCAAATCATATGAAGAAGAGGGGGAGAGCACATATTTAGTTCTACCGAAGAAACAATAAGTTGTATAGAGCATGCTAGATTATATTCTGAAGAGGTTGATTATTTCCCAACAACTGCAGTTAAGCACGGTCAGTTCATTTTGAGCCATATAATTTCTCAAAGAGACTCTAGAGTGAGTCCTGACTGTGAAGCAAGGCATGCATACTATGTCACTGCAACATTTGTACCTGTTGCAGCAACAAAAGTAGCAGCAACAACAACAAAGGTTGCGCATGAAGCTGCTCTTTAGTTTCTTTTGAAATCTTTAGGATCTTTACCACTATTATTTATATTGACATCTAAATGAAACCTCTTTCCTATGGTGGGTCATTTATGATAGTGTGGAAAATATCATGCAATCTCTCAATATTTTTTCACATGCCTGTCACCAATAACACGCTTCTTGTTCAGAAAAGAGGATGATGTACTCTTGGCCTACTTGAATGGAGATGGATCGAAAATCGAACCAACGTGACAAGAATTTTGAAACATAAAGATGATAAATTGGTGTACGTATAAATTATGCATAAATTGATAAAAAGGTACAGAACGATGATGAATTGTGGATTTAGGAATTTTGTTTAACTCTGGGGAGTCTTGTACATTAGGATTTGTGTTATATATATGTCTTACTGAAATCACAGCTCTTCATTGATATTATGTCTGTGGCTCAAGTATGTACCAATTCTATTTTCTTAAGTTCAAAAACAAAAACCCGTGATCCTCAAATATTAGAAATACAACCATATGCCTTGAAAGTAGATAATAATGAACATGCAAACACATAAGAATAATTTAAATAGAAAAAAAATACCAATCAAAATTATTAGGGTCCTTACCATTTTTTGGGTCGACAAAGGCCGATTGCACCTGATTTCCTAGTCAGGCTAGTAGTTGTCTCTACTTAGGGGCTGGTGGTCGAATTAATGGGTCCCCTACTAAACCCCTGAACCAACGTCTTCTCAACTATTGTCTCAGTGATTTTGCAATGTGATTAATCTGCAGATTTAGGTGATGGTCATTGGGAATTGCTGGAAAAAAGGTGATAAGGTAATTAGGCTAAGAATTGTTGGAAAAAAGGCGGTAAGGTAATTAGGTAAGCACTGTTGGAAAAAATGAGGTAAGGTAATTAGGTTAAGCATTGTTGGAATTAAAAAAAAAAAGGCGGTATATAGGCTAAGCATTGTAAGGGTTGTGAAGGCTAACAATTGTTGGAAATATGGATTATAAGGTTAGGGGTTTTAATGCAAGGATTATAAGGACTAAGGTTGTAAATATTAGGGATTATTTGAAATATGGTTTATAAGGTTATATTAGGGGTTTTAAGGTTTAAAAAGAGATAGGCATTAAACATTATAACGTTTATGGTTTATGATGGTAAAATTTTAAGAGATATAATGGTTATAGTATTATGGTTATGGTTTATATGTGTTGAGTATAGCGGTCAGGTGTCATCATTCAGGCGAGTCGGGTCGGGGATGTTGGGTGTCATCATTGGGGTCGGGTCATGTGAGGGAGGCCGTGTCAAAAATGCTAAGTTGTGACCGCTCGTGTGCCTTGTGCATGTTCGTGCGACCCGTTTTCCTTTTTCACCCTTGTGCCTTCAAGGGGTTAGGGGTTTGGGGTTAATGGGGTTAGGGTTTAGGGGTTAAATGGGTTAGGTTTTAAGGGGTTTAGGTGGTTAAATAGGTTAGGGATTAAGATTTTAGAGGTTAGGGGTTAAGGGTTTATAGGTTTAGCGTTTATGGGTTAAATGGGTTAGGGTTTTAGAGGTTTAGGTTCATGAGTACTTGTCATGGCCGCAAATTATTAGGACTCCTTGATTTATTTATTTTTGTACATGAGTACTTAACATAGTTGAGAATTGATAGGACTCATTCAATAGGGGGTGCCACCTAGGATGATATGTGGCACTAACTAGACTCTAGTTGCAAGATTAAATGGATAATTCCACTCCATTGATTCATAATACCTAATTGAAAGACCTTCCTAGAGTGAGTATGCACTTCCTCCCTACTTTGCAAGAATATTTTTCTCTCCCTCCTCTCCTTGTTAAGTTGACTTTTATTCTTATTTTGGAGTTCAACTAAGTTTAACTCAAACCCGTTTCCTACGGCGCCCTCCCAC
This sequence comes from Pinus albicaulis, assembly GCA_034641835.2. Lineage (NCBI taxonomy): Eukaryota > Viridiplantae > Streptophyta > Pinopsida > Pinales > Pinaceae > Pinus > Pinus albicaulis. The sequence goes on from JAXQQM020061529.1 coordinate 10,124, forward strand.
GACATGACGCGACCCACCCGAATGAAGGAATGAGGGAGAAAATGGAAAACAGATCGAAAAAACATGCACAAGGAACAAAGTCAGTCACAAGTTATCATTTTTTATACAGCCACCCTAACACGACCCAACCCGACCCACCTAAACATGTTTCCTTCGGTGCCCTCACACGACCCAATCCCAAACGACATGTTGACCTGACCCGCCCCAACTCAATGCGAATGTAAACCGAATTTGAACACACCAAGGGGGGTCTGAAGGTCAGCATATGATGCTCTTGTGCATATGTGGTTAAACAAAATGTCCCCCTTTCATTTGCATGAAGTGTTCCTGGTACAAAATCCATATTATAGTCGAGGCCCTAAAAGTTAGATGAAGTCCAAGTACATTGAGAATGTATTGTTTATAAATAACCTTTCTAACAACTTGACACAACTTACAATGATGTCATTTATATTGGAGGTGTAAATCACTTGAATTTTGTTACAACTTTAATCGCTAGAGAGGCCTTGCCTTTGTGAGTGATCTATTCATTTCCGACTCCTTGTGTGAGAGAGCACTACAAGCTCCATCTCAACATGAAGTGTGGATATTGTGAGCGATTCAAATCGAGGCTTGGAAAATTATCTAATTTTTCTATATTTGGTATACATGGTAATAATGGCATTACCCACAAACACATACCCTCATAACCAATACCTAGTTCTCTAAAAATCAAATGTTTCCAATATGCTCAATTAGAGGTGAAGGATTCTCCTAGGAGGTCAATATGTTGGTTTGGGGTGTTATTTTCATCCTTGAATACTTAGTGGTTAAGGGCTTCAAGGGTCAAGGGTTAAGGTCCAAGGGCCTTAGAGTCGAAGGATTTAGCAGTTAAGGACTTAAGATTTAGGGGATTTAGGTGTTTAAGGGGTTAGAAGTTAATTAAGGTGTTTAAGGGTGAAGGATTAGGGGTTAAGGGTCACAGGTTAAGAGGATAAGGAGTTATGGCTTACGAGGTTCATGGATTATAGCTATTTAGGGTTTAGTTTCTTAAGATTTAATGAGTCAAGGGGTTTATGGGTTATGAGTGTAGGGGTTAAGGGATTATGTATTGGGGATTAAGGGGATATGGAATTCAATGGTTATGGGTTAAGGTCTTATGGTTTCTGATAATTGGACTCCTAATCCCCTTATCACCACTATTGGGGGTTCCCCTATCGATTTCTCTTGCTACCTTCCCTCTAGGTCCCCTAGCACCTATGAAATTAGGTCCTAAGCCCCTTTCTCAGATCATAGTAAACCATGCTTGCACCTCTGAATTATACCCATCCATGCAACCCTTGTGTCCCCTTGCCCCGTTCTTTCACATTCCCCAAGGCACAAAATCAAATATGTGGATGTATCCTGGATGACTTGTCACATTCCATTGGCTTCATGCATGAATAGGAATTCCCATCATTTAAGAATTTTTTGGAGGTTTTTCGTGGCATTTTCAAGGGTCACGTTTACAAAAAAATAGTGTTTTATAGGTATATGTTAGAGGTATTAAGGACTATAAGGTTATTGACAGGGAAAAAATTCCACCTTGCCAACAAGGGGGAACTAATTACCCGATCATAGGTCCCAACTAGACCTACTCTCGTTTTGAATGGCTAATACCAACGGATTTTAAGGACTGTTATAAGGGTTGGAGGAATAATGAGTTAGTGGTTAAGGGATTAGGGATTACGGGGTTAGGGGAATAGGGGATTAGGGGTTATAGGTTTAGGGATTAGGGGTTAGGAGAATAATAAGTTAGTGGTTAAGGGGTTAAGGGATTTAGGTGCATTTGGGGGTTAGGGAAATAATGATTTAGTGGTTAAGGGATTAGGGATTGGGGTTAGGGAAATAATGAGCTAGTGGTTACGGGTTTAGGTATTGGAGGGTTAGTTGCTAGGGGATTTAGGTGCATTTAGGGGTTAGGGGTCGAATAATGAGTTAGTGGTTAAGGGATTAGGGATTGGGGGCTTAGGGGTTAGGGGATTTAGGCGCAGTTAGGGGTTATATGAATAATGATTTAGTGGTTAAGGGATTAGGGATTAGGGGGTTAAATGAGTTAGGGGTTGGGAATTAGGGTTTAAAGGGTTAGGGGTTAAGGGATTAGAGGTTTAGGGTTTATGGGGTTAAGTAGGTTAGGGGTTTAGAGGTTTAGGGGGTTATGGGATTTAGCAGCTAAGGATTTTAGGGGTTAGGGTTTAGGGGTTAAATGGGTTAGGGTTTTAGTGGTTTACGGGGTTAAATGGGTTAGGTTTTTAGGGGTTTATAGGATTAAATGGGTTAGGGATCAAGAATTAGGTTTTAAGGGGTTAGGGGTTAAGGGTTTAGAGGTTTAGGGTTTAGGGGGTTAAATGGGTTAAATATCTGACATTTGGCAATTTCAAAACATGAGTGAGACTCAGTAGGCAAGGGCTGCGTAACACACTTTGTTTTGCGTATATATCCCAAAGTGTAACATAATTTTCAAAACTGAAGGAGGTTATTTTATATGATAGTGTTGGGAAGAAATACCTCTCTCTGTTTCCACAAATACTTCCCCATATTCTCACAAAATTCTTTGCAAAACCATGGTTCAAAATACTAAATTTACAAAATACGAAAAATGAGCTTTAAAGATGATGAGGTGTGATCATCGTCGGTAGGAATGAATTTGATCACTTTATCTTGGATAAAATCCCCTCCATGTTCATATGATGCCAACTTATTTGGGATGCCTTTTTCATTTGAGATATCTCTAGTTTAACATCAATTAATTAGAGGGAAACATTCTGAGTTGAACCTTCTGATTGAATTTTTATCCTTAGATGGTTTTAGTGTAGGTTTGGATATTTGGTTCTTGATGATCGATGTGTTTCTCGGAGAAACTTATTTACAAAAGAGCTAGGAAATGAACTTACTAAAATTTCTAGTGTTATGAAGCATATGAGGGGAGGAAGATATGATAATTCCATCATTTCGTAGCTGGAGAAGCATTTACTTGGAGTGCAGGAAATTGTTACTCGCTCGAACACATTTACCTGGGCGCCCTCACATGACTTGACCGGAACGAACCTACCTAAAGTGTTTCCCTAGGCGCCCTCACATGACCTGACCCGACCTGACCCAATTCCTTAGGTGGTCTCACATGACTCGACACGACCCACATGAGTGTGTTTCCTAGGGAACCCTCACACGACCCGACCCGAACCGATCCGTCTCGCTCAAACATGTTTCCTTGGGTGCCCTCACATGATCTAACACAACCCAACCTACCCGAACATGTTTCCTCATGTGCCCTCACACGACCTGACCCGACCCACCCGAACATGTCTTCCTGGGCGCCCTCACGCGACCTAACCTGACACAACCCGACCCGACCCGAACATGTTTCCTTAGGTGCCCTTACATGAAACAACCCAACCGAAACGAACGTGTTTCCTTATAGGGCGCCCTCACACAACCCGACCTAAACTGACCCGACCTACCCGAATGTGTTTTCTTGGGTGCCCTCACAGAACACGACCTAAACCAACCCAACCTACCTGAACGTGTTTCCTGGGCGCCCTCATAGGACACGACCTGGCCCAACCTGACCTACCCGAATGCATTTCCTTGGGCACCCTCACATGACACGACATGACCCGACCCGCCCGAACGCGTTTCTTTGGGCAACCTCACACGACTAGACCCAACCCGCGTGAACGTGTTTTTCTATGTGCCCTGATCACATGACACGACCCGACCCGACTCATTGGAACGCGTTTCCTTGGGCGCCCTCACACGACACGACCTGAACTGACCTGCCCGAATGTGTTTCCTTGGCATGCCTCACACAACACGACCCAACCTGACTTGACCTACCCAAACGCATTTTCCTGGGTGCCCTCACACGACATGACCCACCCGAATTCCTTTCCGTAGGCACCCTCACACGACTTGACCCAACTCGACCTGCCTGAACACATTTTCTTGGGCGTCCTCACACAACACGACCCGCCCGAACTCCTTTCCTTAGGTGCCTTGACATGACACGACCAAACCCAACCTACCTGAACATTTTTCCTTGGGCGCCCTCACATGACCCGACCTGACCTAACCTGCCCGAATGTGTTTCCTCTAGCAGCCTCACACGGCACAACCTGACCAGACCCGACCTGCCCGAATGAATTTCCTTGGGCACCCTCACATGCAGGCAAGACCCGACCTAACCCTCCCAAACACGTAACCTTAGGTGCCATCACACGACCTGACTTAACCCACACTAACATGTTTCCTTGGGTGCCCTGACACGACCCGACCCGAACCGACCCAACTCGCTCAAACATGTTTCATTTGGTGCCCTCACATGACATGACCCAACCCAACCCACGTGAACGTGTTTCCTTGGGTGGCCTCACACAGTATGACCCAACCCCACCTAACCCGACCCACTCAAATGTGTTTCCTTGGGAACCCTCACATGACCTGACACGACCTGACCCGGACACGTTCTTGTAATATCCCAAATCTGGAATTTTCTACAACAATGAGAATACCCTAAGGTATTCCATAGTTGGAGATGTATCCCTATGATTGATAATAGATTTTATAGTGCAGCTCCTTCAATAATATGATCAGTAGCAACCTTTACTTCACTTTTGGACTCAAAAGGGTGGGGAAAATGGGTGATTTTTTCCCTAAAATGAGTGTATACAGAAATCCATGTAAAAATAAGGAAAATGGAAATATTTTATTTTATCTTAGGCCGTGAGGGACTCCCATACCAAATTTTAGGTCAAACAAATCATTCTAGCTAAGTTAAAAAGTTCCTCCACTCCCAAAAGGGCTTAAAAAGGTTGATTTCTCATGACCTTGAGTATGCAGAAATTACTGAAGCTTGAGCAGCGTGATTTTATGAAGCTAATAGATACAAATAAGTATGAACATCATGGAATTAGACCTGGGGCAAGACTTATGTATTTACAAGATAAAAACAGAGATTTTACATGGAGAAACCCTCAAGATTGAGGTACTGCAACACTGGAAATTGCCAAGAGAGATAGACAACGTAATTTTCTGAAGAATGAAGCTCTGATTTATTATATCTTAGATCTAGAACAGATATATGCATAATAATACAGATCCATTATAAATATGGAATCCAAAGAGGCTGTTTATTACATTCCCCTTAGGGTTTTGTGCAAAACATGAAGCACAGAGAGTAGATCTGAGATCTAAGGTTGCAGATCTGCAGAATGATTCAGAAATTTTTGAATAATACAATGGTACAGCAGATCATATCTAAAAATTACATGGATTGGATGGCCAATTCATGGATCACCACAGTGAGAGGAAGAATCCCAACACCAGATATCTCTCCTCCAAAATGTAGACAAAACACCCTACAGTTGTAGATCTGCAAATAATGTTGTCCACGGAGAGAAACAGTGTTGTAGGCTTTGAGAATGCTTTGGCCTGATGCCAAGATCAAAAAATAAAGCTCCAACAATGGATGCACTCTTCCAGGAGGTTAAAAGACACACTCACTGAGAAGAGGCTCCAATACAAGCTAGATCTAAATAGATCTAGTATTCCAATTTCTGCAGCTTACAAAAGAAATCAAACCCTCACTGGATCTGAATTACATTTGGAAGTATAAGCTTGGTCTCCAACTTAATAGTGGACAAGAAATACAATCTCTCCCAAGAGATCCTCAATGGGAAGAGATGGAACCCCTAAACAGGAAATCCCAATGCAATCTAGGCTAAGCAGCCAAGAAAGTTGTTTGTCTAAACAGACAGCAATTCATAAATCATATCATGAACGACCTCAATATTATGCCCTCCTCTTCCTTTTATAAGATCAAGAGATTGTAAAACCCTAAACCACCTTCAATGGTTTAGCCCCATTTGCATGTGTATCCTCCAACTTGACTACGCTGTCCTTCTAGGAGATTCATTGCATCTGGATAGCGTGGTTGATTTGGTCATTTTTGACTTGGTCAATATATTTAGTCTCTTTCACACTCAAGTGTGTTTTTACAAGTGGCCTAGATTTAGCTTTGTTCACATTGGGCATTGATTTATTCTTTTATTAGGAGTTTTATGAACCTCCTTTACATATTTATTCTTTAAACAAAACAAAACAGTCCTCCCCTCCAAAATTTTTCTTGTCCTCAAGCAACTCACAAGGACTTTGAAAAATCTCCAATGGAATTTTCTCCTCCCAAGAATACAAGTTTTCTTTTAGTGAATGAACCAAACAGCTTCCATCATGAAGTAGTGGGAGATACATAAAAAGAATCATATGTTTTCCATTGGCATTCTCAAGGAATGAGAGATGGTGAATAGTGGGTGCTTCAACCCCCATGAGAAACTTCGATCTCCATGCTATCATCCAAACAAAGTGAGCCATATTTGGTAGATCAAAGAAATAGTCACCAATCCCCACCATATGCAATGTGTAGGGGCCCCATGGCTAGAAATGAGAGATAATAATACTCAAATCATGTTGTCTCTCCCTCCATTTATGATAAATATGGAGCTGATGATCCTGGGCTGCAATAATATAGTCCTCATGAAGCCAAAAGAGACTTGGAACTTCATGATTCCCTTCATGGATTCTAGTGAGCCTCCTTGCCCAATCTCCCATGCATATAGTGAATAGAGGATATTCACCATGTGTGCTCCAAAAGAAACTTGGACTAAGTGTCATATGACATATTAGATGGTGACAATAGTCCCTCCCTTGATACCAGCGTTGTCCTTCATCTTGCTGCCTCAAATCATAGTACAATAAGTGGCCATCCCACCACCTTCTTGCTGCAAAAAGATTCTTCAAAGCTTGGAAATAGTAGAGGATAATAGGTGTTGGTTGAATATGATTCAAGCAACACATGTCTTGCTAAAAATTCTCCCAAGTGAGAGACTTATTCCAATGACATAAGCCCAACATATGGCTCCTTGCATAAGGAAACAAAGGATATGATGTAGCAGCCATACAATGTGCTATCCTCCTCTTGAAGCATGAATGAATATGGGAGATTTCATTCCTAAAGGACACACTCAACCAATGTGTCATCCCTCCTCTCATGTTCCCAACAAAGATTAGAGCATAATCATCATCATGATATAAATAAGCTCTCTTATGCCACCTCATGAGAGAGTTACATTTTCTCCCAAACCCCAGTACATACATGATCATGAAATACATTCCAAACATAAATACATGTACATACATGAGACTCATCCCAATCACAAGCAAATATATGGACATGAAATTTGACAAGGGATTTCCAAACTCTCTTCTTTTCAACCAAAGCAACCATGCCTTCTTCTTCTTATGCATCCTCTCATTGAGATACAAGGCATGAGACAAGAAAATATCAAACTTTGGGTAGTACCCATACTGACCCAATAGCAACCAGTGTAGGACATCTCCTACTTGCATAAAATTCAGATGTGGTAAGTGGTTTCCCCACCACTTAATTGCTGCTCATAACATATCTTCATGGCTGAAAATGGAAGATATATTTGGTGCCTTAGGAAAGCACCCATCATGCTGCAAAATCCTCCTTAGTCCATCAAGGGAGTGACCATGTTCAAAAATAGTTTTGGCCCAAAGTTGGCCATGAAGTTTATAAGATATGACACTCCTCCTTGGAGTCATGGCATGGATATATAATGTAAAATAATGCATACAATGAGAAAATATAACATGATTTGCATAAGTATGATCTTCACCAATAGTCCTCCTCCAACAAGTGGAGAGGTGCATAGATCTATCTCCTCCCTCATGAGGAGAAAGAGAGGGCTGAACTAACTCTTCCATAGGGTTATATTGCTGCTCCATCTTCATGTGATACATGCATCTTTGGTAATGCTGATATAAGTCTTCTTCAAAGCCTTCCCACATGAATCCATTTGAGATAATATGGTGTGTTATAATGAAAACAGTGGGGGTAGACAGAAAGATATCATAGGCAGCACCTAGTAGTTGGTCCTTGAGTCTTGACTCTTTAGTCAAATAGATCTGATCATGAAATAAAATGACTCCATCAACCACCTTATAGCTCCTATCTTTCATTTTTCCATCAAGAACCTTACATGTGAAGAGGTTCTTGGAATACTCTACCAAGAGTTGGGATTCCCAATAGGAACCAAGGCTTCTCAACAAAGACAGCGTTGTAGAGTTATGAAATGAAGTAGACATCCCCTCATATTCTTTGTTTTTATGGAGAGATATCATTTTTTACCCCAAATCTATGGAGTGGCCTCTTGACACCATGCTAATATCATCATAGGTCTCTGACTTCTTCTTTATCAGCGCAAATAGATGAGTGAGAAATAACAAAATAAATTTCAGGAAATTGTTCAGCTGTCCTTGAAATCTATCAATAGATTTTAGTGCTGTGGTAGCTCCCTTCAAGGCTCCCTCAGCCAATTTTGTAATTAATACACAAAGTTGAGAGAACACTTTATTCTTCTTCTCATCAGGGGGTCTCCCTAGTGAAATGCCTCCATGTAAAGAGACATCAAGATCTGAAGTAGACTACATAAATGGTTGGACTGATGTGTCCATTTCCTTGCTACATAGTTAAGTCTCCTTCTCATGAATAGAAACCCCTTGAAATAAACAAGGGTGCATGCTCCTCATCACTGGATGTTGATTCATCCTTCCTCCTCTTGCTTGGAGTAAGGTATCATTTCTCAATAAGGTTGTCACATAATGTTCCTTGGGAATCACTTGCAAAGATACATAAGCTCTTTCCCTTGAAACAAGAAATTCATCTCCATCCCCATGTGGTAATGGGTCTTTTTTTGAAGTGACAGTGTTGCTACTGCCTTCTGGCTCTTCGTTCTCATCAATATTTGAGAACACCTCACTATCAACAAGAGACCTTGGATCTTGGTCTTCTTTTGAAAGAGGAATCTCCATGACTTCTTTTTGAGAAGAAATATCTTCATGCAATGGGGATCTTGCCCTTGGCAAGGTATCACACAAGTTTCCATCCCCTCCAACAGAAATCTGAAGTGGATTTTTCATAGTAGGTCTTTCCAACTCATGCAAGGGTTTTTCATGCTCATGCTTTGCTAACTCTTTCTCAGATGTTTTAGCTTGCCTCTCAACAAATCTCTTCACCATTCTCCTAATGAACTTAGCATAAGTGGAGATATTTTCATTATTCAAAGAAAAAGTTTCAAATAACCACCAAGCATAAGCTTTACCTTTAAGATGCAGCACCGCTACCTTAAGGGCTTCTTCTTCTAAAACTTGATGTAGATCCAGATATGAGTCTAGCTAATCTATCCATTCTTCAACTGTGCATGTGGAGGATCCATCAAAGTTAGGCAGAAAGAATCTACCTCTTCTTCTTCTATTGCTGGCTCTTCTCTCCTCCTTGAGCTGGAAAAACTCTTGGAAGCTCAAGTGCTCCTTGATTTCCCAAGATTTAGATTCATACTCCTGAAGATAATCACTCAAAGTCTCCTCCTTTGGTGCATCTTCCTCCTTCATCTTCCTTGCAATATTCTTGACCTCCTTGGAGAGGTTCTCTTTGGATCTAAATTTTGATGAGAGTAATCTCATATTCATCATCATTTTGATCTCTTGGGCTTAGACTCACAGGTTGAGCCAAGACTATGCTTCGATACCACTGTAATATCCCAAATCTGGAATTTTCTACAACAATGAGAATACCCTAAGGTATTACAGAGTTGGATATGCATCCCTATGACTGATAACAGATGTTATATTTTATATCCTTCAATAATATGATCAGCAGCAGCCTTTACTTCACTTTTGGACTCAAAAGGGTGGGGAAAATGGGTGATTTTTTCCCTAAAATGAGTGTATATATAAATACGCATAAAAATAAGGAAAATGCTGATATTTTATTTTATATTAGGCTGTGAGGGACTCCCATACCAAATTTCAGGTCAAAAAAATCATTCTAGCTAAGTTAAACAGTTCCTCCACTCCCAAAAGGGATTAAAAAGGTTGATTTCCCATGACCTTGAGTATGCAGAAATTAATGAAGCTTGAGAAGCATGATTTTCTGAAGATAATAGATGAAAATAAGTATGAAAATCATGTAATTATACCTGGGTCAAGACTTATGCATTTACAAGATAAAAACAGAGATTTTACACAGAGAAACCCTCAAGATTGAGGTGTTGCAACACTGGAAATTGCCGAGAGAGATAGACAGCATAATTTTCTGAAGAATGAAGCTCTGATTTATTATATCTTAGATCTAGAATAGATCTATTCATGAGAATACAGATCTATTACAGATCTAGAAGCCAAAGAGGTTGTTTATTACATTCCCCTTGGGGTTTTGTGCAAATCATGAAGCACAGAGAGTAGATTTGAGATCTAAGGCTGCAGATCTACAAAATGATTCAGAAATTTCTGAATAATACAATGGTATAGAAAATCATATCTGAAACTCACATGGATTGGATGGCCAATCCATGCATCACCACAGTGAGAGGAAGAATCCCAACACCAGAGATCTCTCCTCCAAAATGTAGACAAAACACCCTACAGTTGTAGATCTAAAAATAAATTTTCCAGGGACAGAAAAAATTTTGTAGGCTCTGAGAATTCTTTGGCCTAATGCCAAGATAAAAAAATGAAGCTCCAACAATGGATTCCCTCTTCCAGGAGGTTAAAATACACACTCACTGAGAAGAGGCTCCAATACAAGCTAGATTTGAAAAGATCTAGTATTCCACTTGCTGCAGCTTATAAAAGCAAGCAAACCCTCATTGGATTTGCATTGTAGTTGGAAGTAGAAGCTTGATCTCCAACTTGATAGTGGAAAAGCAATACAAGCTCTCCCAAGAGCTCCTCAATGGGAAGAGATGGAACCCATAAACAGGAAATCCTAATGCAATCTAGGCTAAGCAACCAAGAAAGCTATTTGTCTAAATACACAACAATTTAGAAATCATATCATGAACAATCTCAATATGCTGCCCTCCTCTTCCTTTTATAAGATCAAGAGATTGTAAAACCCTAAACCACCTTCAATGATTTAGCCCCATTCACATGTGTAGCCTCCAACTTGACTGTGTTGTCCTTCTAGGAGATTCATTGCATCTGGAAAGCATGGTTGATTTGGTCATGGTTGACTTAGTCAATAGATTCAGTCTCTTTCACACTCAAGTGTGTTTTTACAAGTGGCCCAGATTTAGCCTTGTTCACATTGGGCATTGATTTATTCTTTTATTAGGAGTTTTATGAACCTTCTTTACATATTTATTCTTTAAACAAAGAACGAAAAAAAAAATGAATATTCCTATTAGCTTAGGACCAATTAGGAATATTACAGGGCACGACCCGACCCCACCCAACCTGACCCACTCAAATGCGTTTCCTTGGGCACCCTCACATGACCTGACACGACTTGACCCGGACACGTTCCCTGGATGCCCTCACAAAACCCGACTTGACCCGACCCACCCGAACACGTTTCCATGGACGCCCTCATAGTACGGCATGACCTTCCCGAACGTCAATTAAGGCACAAGGGAGAAAACGGAAAATCGGTCACATGAACGTGCACAAGGCACATGGATAGTCACAACTTAGCATTTTTTATACGACCTCCCTCACACAATTTGACCCAAACTTGTTTCAAACGAAAAACAGATCGCACAAACGTGTACAAGGCTGCACATATGCAATCATAACTTAGCATTTTTTATATGGCCACCGTCACATGACCCAACCCGACCTGACTCGACCCACTTGAACGTGTTTCCTTAGGCGCCCTCACATGACCCAACCCGACCTGACCTAGTCGAACGTGTTTCCCTGGGCGCCCTCACATGACCTAACCCGACCCGCTCGAACACGTTTCCCTAGGCACCCTCACATGACCCGACCCAACCCATCCCAACCCACTTGAACGTGTTTCCTTGGGCACCCTCACATGGCATGACCCAACCTGAACCGCTCGAACATGTTTCCTTATGTTCCCTCACACGACCCGAACCGACCTGGACCACTCGAACGCATTTCCTTGGGTGTCGTCACACAACTTGACCCTACTCGACTCGGCCAAATGTGTTTCCTTTGGCGCCCTCACATGGAATGACCCGACCTGCTCGAACGCGTTTCCTTGGGCGCCCTCACACGACCCGACCTGCCCAAACATGTTTCCTTGGGCGCCCTCACACGAATCCACCAGACACGACCTGGCCTGACACGACTTGACTTGACTTGACCTGACCCGACCTGACACGACTTGACCTAACCTGACCCAACCTGACTAACCCTCACACGGTTTGGATACCTTCATAGAAAATCTGACATTTCGTCGCAAATCTGACGGTTTGGACAACATCATCGTAAGACTGACGGTTTGGAGCTTTTCGTCGTAATACCGACACTTGGAGATTTTCGTTGCAATGTCAACGTTGGCAACGTTTTCGTCGCAAGACCGACATTTTGGAGCTTTTCGTCACAATACTGAAAGTTGGAGCCTTTCGTCACTATTCTGACATTGGGAGTGTTTTCATCGCAATTCTAACCTTTAGAGAGGTTAGTCGCAAGACTGACGTTTGCTCCGATGATTTTTGGTGGGATTAAAAAAATTGAGAAAAAATTGGGAACTTTTTGACAATACATTAAAATTGTCGGAACTAAAGTGTCGAAAAATTGACCATATGTACTAGTGCGTGAAAAATAGAAAGGAGTGGGGAAACGTGGAATATGTTGTCCTAAAATGTTCAAAGGGGTAAAATACCAAGGATCTGGTCAAAAAGGATCAAATGGAATTCTTGGAAAGACTCTTAGATCACCAACAGTAACAGGGGTATGTGGTGATTCTTCCTCCTCTTATTCAATAATATCTTCAATACTTCTAAGGCGAGGAGGTAAACTAGTTGTAATTATAGTTTTTGTTCCAAGTGAAGTCAGTGCAGGAGTAGGGGCTATAGCATCTGAAGGTGATTCAGGCTCAGAAATGTCAGATTCAGGTTCTTCAATGTATGGTTCAGTTAATTTTGTGTCTGAAAATTCTTCATTATCATATTATTCTTGAATAATATCGGTAACTTCTAGCCCATCTTGAACCACTTATGATTATCTTATGTGTGGTTGAATCACTTCAATATCTACTGTTTCCAATTCTACAATTTTAGATGTCTCACGTTGATCTGAGATTCCAAACTTTTTTGATTTTGACCTTTCTTCTTTAATATTTTCCAATTGAATAGGTGTATATTCGGCGGGTAGAACCTACATTCTATGTGAATGTCTTGGTAAATAAGCCACATTGAATTTTGTTAAAGGTTGACTCCAATTTTACTCAATCAAGTAAATAACAAGAAATAAAAAAGGGTAACTAGGTATTAAGGATTATTAAGCCACTCTGAAATGCAATATACAACCTTGGTAAACCAAGGATTTACGTACGGGTACAGGAAATATCCCCAAATGTTGTGTTCAGTGTATCACAGATGACAATGAGGCTAAATTACTTACTTATAGATTTTATGCAACCTATAAGGGGGAATCCAAAATATACTCAAAGTACATGGAGGTACATTCCATGTTAGCATTGTCTAATGCGAGCATGTACGATAGGAAGCATCCCCATATAATTTTTATATGTGGAACATTGTTCTATATATCCAAAGGTATGTGGATAACATTCCAAGATACTTATGTATGTGGAATACTAACTACTCGCAGAATGTGCCACACACAATAAACGACGGTTCCAATTTTTATAGACGTCAGAACACGTCTTCTAAACTAGAACCACTAATGTTTGGTTAATTACATATTTGATTAATTTTACAGTTCCTTTTTTAGTAAATTTTATTTCAAATATCTGGTGTAAATGATACCAATTTCATCTTCCAACCCTAATGTAGCAAATATGCAAAAACGAATCTTTTGTTTCAATGAATTTCTTGTTATAGTGAAGAGATAAACTTTCCAATATGCATGCAAGTGTAGAAATTATAAATTCACTACAGTTCCTTTCAATAATGAAAAATCTTCACATTCAAATTAACCCATATGCATAAATTTAACTTTTGTATTTTAATTCACCCAAAAATTCGAAGATTAAAAAAAAATATCTTAATGTACAACACCCAAAATTATTTCAAAATCCAACAAGAAAATAAACAAAATTTTTAAGATGAATCTTTCAAATGAATGCTTATGAACATAATACTGTCTAAAGTATAATTCTTAGATGTTTCACTATTGAAAGAAGAATAAATTTTGATTTCAAATTCAGCAAAAGAAGCACTTTATAAGCAAAAAATACTTATTCTTGAAACAACACTAATTTCATTAACTTAATGATTTTTCATAAAATAGCTAAAGCAATACTAAATCTGTTCATTTTCTAGAAGAAATACAAGGAGACACAAACTCCGCAATTACTAATCCTTCCTTTGATAAATCAACAAATCACCAGATGAAGCCTTTTAACCCTAATTTATAAAAAATAAGAATTTTTCAAGAAGATGCTTCACAGCACCCAATTGAACTGAAACAAAATTTTTGAGGATGAAAAAATGTAACCAAGAATTTAAAAATAAAAATAAAAAGTAGCCAAAATTATAAGAAAGAAAGGCATATAAACCTTGTTCAAACCCCTACACACTATCAGGAAAAATATGATATCGGTGAAAGATAGATTTGATCACCTCCAACAAAAGGGAGTTTAAAGAATCAAGTGCCCATGTGGTAAGTGTTACATTGGAGAAACCGGTAGAGCCTTCAAAACTAGACTCAAAGAACACATTGTTGATATCAAGAATGGAAGAACCAAGTCCTCAGCTCATACAGAACACTCTATGAATAAGATTCATCATATATTCCTTGAAGACATAGAATTAATCTCAAAGAAAACCATTACTACAAGAGGAAGATATATGAAGCCTTGGATATCATAAAACATCCCATCAATCTCAACAAAGATAGTAGTATTGAGGTTAGCAAGAGTTGGGTACCTCTTCTCTCAAAAAACATAACCCTTGAAATCTAACATTCCCTTTAATCCTTCATGTTGATCCCTCATTCCTCCATAAATATCATTAACTTTTAATGATAGTAATCTAGGAATGTTTAATTAAAATAAACCATCTTAATTATAAATGTTTTATTTCAATTATCATTAATTAATTAATTAATTTATTAACTCTAAATCAAATTTAAACTAAATCTCTAAAAACAATTTTTTTTTTTTAATATGTTAAGCGATATTTATTAATGAATTTAAATTAAATTTTATATATTAATATTTTAATTATAAACAAATTGAATATTAATAAATTAAAAATATTTAATGAATTAATATTTATCATATACAATATGTATGAAGGAAATAAAATAATTGATTAATATTACAATTAAATTAAAATTAAGTAAAGTAAAGTAAACTTAATTTTAATCTATCGACCATGGATGGGCTATTATTAATTAATTTATTAATTTTAATATAATTCAAAAAGGTTGAACTAATTTATATATTTACATTTAATTTATTAATAAATTTATTAATATACATAATTAAATTAAATATATTAACATTTGTAATCTGAAATACAAAACCATCTCCATATTAATATATTAATAAAATATATAGAAATATTAAATTAGATAATAAAAAAATTGAAACTGGTATCATATATTTTAACCTAATTAAAAAAAAATTGTTAGTCATTTATTTCTTTTGCTATCACCCCTCTCCCTCTATTTATAACTCTCTTTCTCTATTCTCTTTTCTCGACCTCTAACCTGATGATGTGCCTTGTTGTAGACTCGAAACATTGACATCCAAATATGTCTATTGTGGAGAAAATTTCGACATCTCAATCAGAAGAAACAAAATTTTTAGGACTCAGCAAATGGGAAACTTAAGTTTTCAAAAATTTCAAATATTTGCACAGGAAATCAATTTAATCCAGTGTGCATTCACTATATTGCTAAAGATCTAGTGTGCAGATATGCGCATTGTTGTTAAAATTAAAATGTGCAAGCCGAGAAAAATTTAGGAAAAATAAAATAAAAACAAGGCCAAAAATCCATAAAATCCAAACTTTCAATATCCAAATCACAATCAGATAAGGCTAGATAAAAAGGTTTTAAAGGTCACAGGAAGAGATGACGTAAAACATATCATTTCCCAGTGGAGTCACCAATTTGTTATGGCATACAAGAGTGATCTCCATAGACTCCTAAGAGAGCTAGTAACAAACAAAACAAGTGATTGATACCTTTCCTTATTTCACAACTAAAATATGAAGTATGAAATCTGAAGGAGCCTCTTACCTTTCTACGAAATTCCTGTGGAAGCCCTTCCAATGCTTTCAAAATCCTTTCCTCATTGCTTCGAAGTGAGATCTTCATGAACAAAAACAAATAAAGAAAAAAAGAAAGTGTGGAAAAAGATGAAACCCAAAACAAATGAAAAATGCAACCTTGCATATATCATTATATTAACTCATATTTAGTTATAAATCATGCAAAAAATCAAGGAATTTTGCAACTAGAATTAATAAAAGTGCAATTATTAGGAAAGAATATTTTATTGTATTAATTTTAGAACAAGAAGAAGCAATACAACCTTGCCTTGATGATGTAAGCATCCTCCCAAAATTTTTCGATCCTCCCCTTAGGTGATAAGCCTTCCAGCCCTATTCCAATAGCTTAAGTTTAAATTCAGAAGTCCTCCCTAGCCCTCTGGATTGTGTTGAATTTATAGGCCAAGAGGAGTAGGTTTGAGATCCTCTTCTCAAGGGATGATATCCTCAAAAGGATGGATTAGGGTTCCATAAAGGGAGGAATTTTTCTCCATAAACAGAGGGATGAGCCCCAAGTATGTAGAGACTCAAGGCCTTTTGGTTGAGAACTAATCCTCCAACAAGGCTTCTGGAAATTTCTTTTTATTTTTACTCACGTAAATTCGTTTGTGCAGTTTTCAATGGAAGATAGAGCGAAAATTTGTGCAGACATCAATGCTAGAAATTGTGAATGCTTAGATACTAGCTAGGAAACCATGAAAATTCCTTAAAGTAGGTTTCTTAAGAAATGTAATCCAATATTCTTATTTTATTTGGGATTTTTTTTTTTATAAAATTGTAGGAGAATGTTTGAGAGACTTTCATTGGATAGCAAGATATTAAGATTGGCGATCATTTTCCTAATGGTGAAAAAATGGCATGTAACACACATGTGTGCCTTAGAAAAGTAAGTAAGTGTGCTTGGTGAGTGCTTGGTTGTAGTTTTGTCAATGTTCTTCTACTATAGAGGGAAGGAGAAGGTGAGCCTCTAAGAAAGAGGTAATAGTACCACTCTAGTAGAGACACATGAAAACAAGAGAAATATGTTTAGCATTGAGTGAAATAGTCCACAAAGATGCAATGGTCATTACAACCAACAAAAATGAGGAAGATTCATTTAAGATCTAGAAGAATATTCCAAAAAATATGTTATGGTCATTGCAACCATGACAACACATTCTAAATATAATAAGCACTAAAATAACCGAAATAGTTCAACTACTTTAGTACAGGTGAAAAACAAACATGAATTAAAAACATTCACAGAATATTCTTACAAATATTCATAATACATGCATGAAGAACTGGTTGGACATCAGTATTTTATGTATTGAGTAAAATTCCAAAGACACGTGTATACATCGAACACCACTAGCTCCAATAGTGGAGCGTTGGATCCACCACTTTCTCCTGAAAAGAACTAGCTTATCTCTCTAATGCCTTACGGGAGGAGCCAAGGTGAAAAACAATTTACTCATACAATGAGGGTGTATATATAACCAATGTGGTGATGCTTCTCCTCCCTTGTGACTCTTTGACTACCTTCATGACTGTTTGAATTCCTATTAATTTTAAAATTTACATGACTCTTCATATTTTGTACATGTCCTTTGGACATTCACTTCACTATACATTTTCGAATCATAAATTACATAATCCACAATAATGATGTGTAATATGATGACTCATGACATGACACGATACTGTTGACATGGAACTTCTTGATGACATGGAAATGTCAGGCCATTCTTTTTGTTTCTTTCTATATGTCTTCTTGGGAATTCTCTTATATCTAGCTCCATATGGCTTAGAGGTAAGGAGTCTTCAATGAATCTGGTCTTGAGTTGTGGTCGTAAATTGGTGTACCTTTTCTTTCTCTTGATTGATCATCTCACATAATTAGCTAAAATATGTCTTTTAGCATGTTTCCCTTATCCATCTCCTTATTTTTCATCGTGTCATAGTATGGTGGAGTACATGCATCTACAATTCACTCATGAAAAGATGAAAAGAATATTATAAACCCCTAGTCTAAGGTGATGCATGTTGATTGACTGAATAAGCCAAAACTGAGTGGTGGACTAAGAGCAGCTTAGTGACTACGTAAATTTGCAACTCAGGAAATCAAGGGTGAATCTTGATCCTTAAGACTGCACAATGCACATATCAGGTTGGATTGAGGAAGGAAATTGTGCAATGTGGGAGCTAAATGAGTGAGGTTGAGGGGTTGAGCATTGATTCAAATTTTTGTATATTTATGGAAGGTAGAGGAGGCTCCTTCATTGCACAATTATGTAGCTCAAGAGCTCAATGGATGAGCTTGAGGTCAGATATTGCGCAATGCACAGTTGAGGCTAGGTTGGAGGGTTGAGTTGCACAATTTTGGAGGCCAAGGTTCGATCTTGGGCACTGAAACTTTGCAGTTCCCAATACTAGGAGGAAGAAACTATGCATTATGTATTGTCAATATCCAAGGTTGGAGCTTGAGGACTAGAACTGCGTGATTCACAGTTTAGGAGGGTCAAATGAGGCTAAGTTTCTTGGTTGGAGAGCCTTCGGTATCTGACTAAGTAAGGGACCAATGAAGCTAAAGTGAATAGTGATCAGACTTTATTGTGATCACACACTTAGAACAATTGGCAATATAGAAACATAGATCATCCAGGACACATGAAAAATATACTTCCCTCAGTGTGACAACTTTGCAACAACCTACAACAAGTGTGACACTAAAGATACACTTTGTGACAAATGTGACGACACTTGTGCGACATTGCTTAAAACTTTGGAAATGAGTGTGACGAATGTTTACATGGTAAGATCAACTCATTTACACAAAGGAAACCTCTTGAAACTACCAAAACATGCACATATACATCATGCAACACTTAACATGCGAAAATGTGACATTTTTCCTTTCTTGCAAAAGGGACCAAAACACTTAGAGAAAACACATGGAATGGATTTCATTGTTTATGATGAAAATATAAAATACCAAGGTAAGCTTTGAAATTTAGTTTAGGAAAAAAAAATTGAGGGTGTTTTAACATCGAAAACACCAGAAAAAGGTTGTTTGCAATATAAATTAAGCCCTCAGGACTATAATGCAATGAGCTTGGTGGAAGGTTATTTGCAATATAAATTAATCCCTTGGATTTTATAGCACAACGGGACCACAAAAGGTTATGTGGCATGCTTTTATATAAAAATAAATCAGGCCCAATAGTGTTATATATGTGGTATTTAAATCACTTTGGGCCATGATTTAAGGCCTTTAGTGAATTATTCGACAACTATGTTAAATCACTTGGAGCTATGCTTGAAGGGTTAAAACATGAACGAGTCGACTAAAGTTTGATATTTAAAGCATGAATGGTTTAGTAGCATGAAATTTAACTTTGGAATTTGGAATTTATACCAAATATAACAACGCAACACTAAAAGTTAAAATAAAGGAATGAATGAGTTGAAGTTAATTTAGTGGCAGTGGATGTATTTGGTAATTATGTGGTAGTTTTGCTAATTTGTAGAAGTGCCAAATTTAGAAGGAGCACTATGAAACTAACAAAATTCCATAATTGCAAAAATTGAGTAGTTAATCTTATTTTTTCAAGTAGCAACAAGTGAGGAGTATCTCAAGACTTGAAGAGAAAATGTATATGAATTGGTAGAAGTAAGAGAAAGGAAAAAATATAAATATCCATGCAAGCATTAAAGTGCAAGATAACTAAAGTTAAAAGAACTAAAAATAGTAGTCCATAAATTTATATAAGCATAATTGAATTTGCAAGGTGTGTTAAAAAAACATTTGTGTTAGTGTGTTGGTTATGTATTTATGTTGTTGGTAGATGATGGTGGATTGATCAGTGATCATATATTGTTAAAGAAGCTTTTATGGTGGTTTTTGTGATTATTCGAAGCTTGAGAAACTTATGTGTTTTGTAAGACGAAATAGCCTTCATGATCTGAGTATGAAAATGGTATGAAAGATGAATCATTGAGGTCAAGCAAGTTATATCTTGCAAGGAAAGGGTTGTAGCACTGTCCAGTAGATGTTGGTAAAAGTTATGGGTTGGAGCTCCTTTCACTGGTAGCTGATAAACTTAGGAGTTTTAGCTCCTTTCAGTTGTAGTTGATAAATGAAGGAGTAGTTGCTTCCTTCTGGTTATAGCTATAGAATTTTGTAACAAAAAATAGTAGCTTTCCTTGTGAAGAGATTGAAGAAATTTTTTAAAGAATATATATGTGATGTATTGTGTGTTTCATGTTGATTATTTCCATGCTCATCTAAATTAATTGTTGAAATATTAATTGGTGTCCCAATATATTGTGCAATTAAAATAAAGTTATAAAATTCCTACAATATTGATTCGCCCCCTCTCAATATTGACCTGATTTCTAATAATTGGTATTAAATCTGCTATGTTCCTTAATGATTAGTTTAAAAAATGGAAGGAAGTTCAAGGACCATGGAAAACTAGGAAGGGGGATTTACCAATAGGGCACATATGTTAAATGGAAAAAACTATGTATTTTGGAAAGTAAGGATGAAGACCTATATTCAATCACTTGGAGTTGATGTATGGGATGTTTTGGAAGATGAATATCAAAATCCTCCAGCAATGATTACTAAATAATAGAATATGGAATTGACTACTTTTTGACCTACCTGAATAAAAAATAGTCAAGGTTATGGACTTCTCAACTACAAAATCTATTTGGGACAAGATGAGTATTTTTTATGAAGGAGACATCAAGGTAAAAATCTAAACTTCAAGGTTTTAGAATGAAATTTAAGTCTTTAAAGATGCATGACGATGAAGATATTGGAAAGCACTTCTTAAGAGTTGATGAGGTTGTGAACATTATAAGAGGTCTTGATGAGAAACTATAAGAGCTCATAGTAGTTCAAAAGGTGTTGAGATCCCTCCCAGAGAGATTTAATTCCAAGGTTTCAGCCATTGAGGAGATGATCGAGTTCAATACTCTCACTTTGGACCAATTACTTGGTACACTCACAACTTATGAGAAGAAAATTCCAAATTGAAAGCCTACAGAAAATGAGTCAGCCCTCAAGGCAGATAAGAATCCCAAGGGAAAGCATGATGATTCATGTTGTGAATCAGATGAAGAGGAAGCTCAAAAGAGGCTCAGGAAAGTAAAAAGGTAGACAACCTTTTAAGTTCTTTATTTGTGGCCAAGTTGGTAATTATGCTTCTAAGTGTCCTGAGAAGAAGAAGAAGAAGGAATATGATCCAAGAGAGATATTCAAGAAAGTGAAGGACTCCAATCCTCTGATGAGTACGGAGATGATGAAATCCCAAAATAATTCATGCTTATGGCTATAAAGAATATAGAAAATGAAGCCATCAGTTACAATGGATAAGAGGCTAAGGTTGAGTTAGAAGTAGAGTTGGTCAATGAACTTGAAGATATTCAAAGGATGAGAAATAAAAATAAAACCTAGAAAGAGTTTCTTATCAAAGATAAAGTTGAGGCTATAGAAATTTCTATCTTATTTATTGAAGAAGGAAAGAAGATTCAAGAGACTCATAAATTAGCATCTAAATGAGAATAATCAAGTATGTGAAGTGCTAGAGAGAGAAGTTGTTTTTCTAAGAAAAGAGTTGGAAAAGGTAACGAATCGGCTAAGCCTTAATCAGAAGTTTGTAAAGGGGACTGTAAATCTAAATGAGCTTCTAGAAGCACAGAGGGTCTCCACTAATTGAACTAGTCTTATATTTGAGGTCAAATCTAGCTCATGAGACAAAGAGTTAAAGGGAAAAAAGTTTATTTCTTTGTGCAAGCATCCAAAAATGGTGACAATGCAACAAAAAAATAAGGGTCAATGCAGCAGCGAAAAGACAATGGTAACATGTATCCCAATATTTAGAAAGAGTCTAATCAACAAAAACAAAATAGGATGAATTTTGCTCAGAAAAAGATAAATAGTGTTCGAGGAGAAAATCAAAATACAAATAGAGTAGCCTACCAAAGCATCAAAAGTTGATTTTCTCTTAGGTATGCATACATATTTATACGCTATTGTTTTACATGCACCAATTATGGACACAAGGCAACAAATTATACTGTGAATTTATCATACAAACAACTTAGATAAAGAAGAAGAAATTATTATAAAAATCAGTCAATCAAAAAGACGAATAGAAGACCCATGTACAACGATATATTTAACCCTTTGAATAATTTGATTCAATGCTTCAACTATCAAATATTTAAGGCATAAGGAAACTGATTGAAAACTTTAAGAATAAGATGTTTTATCTAGTTATTGAGAAAATAAGCCAAGAGCCCAAAGTCTGGAAAGAAAAGGAAAATTTAGAGCAATGTAATATTGTTTTGTATGTTGATAATGAAGCAATTCATTTTTATGTTAATAGTGACTATTCCAGGAACATGTCAGGAGACAAAGTACTTTTTTGACATGGAAAATAGCTTACAAAGGTAATAAAACATTTGGAAATAATGCACATGGCAAGATTTTTGGAAAATGAAATTCCAGACTATCTAATGGAAGTGGTAAATACAAGAGTGTTTTATTTTTTGATGGTTTGAAGCGTCACTACTTAGTGTATCATATGTGTGACCAAGGCTATGATGTGAATTTGAAGGCTAATAATCATCAAATAAAGTTTTTAATCACTAGAGAAGTAGTGGCTAAAGTTGTTAGAATAGATAGAAATATCTATGTCCTGAAAGAGAAGACAAACATGTGTTGCTTATTGAATATTGATGAGAGTTTTGAACCCTTAGTTAAAATGAGAGGGGGGGGGTGAATCAGTTTAATGCACTCATGATCTTTTAAAACTTTATTTTACAATTATTTACACCTTCATTTCATTATCAAATTAATGTATTAAGGAAAAACAATCTTAATAAGTGAGCAACAGGTGTTAAGCAGACTAAATACATAATATCAACGCATAATCATCATGCACAGAGACAATAGATATAAGTGGAAACCCATAAGGGATAAAAGCACATCTTATTATTGTTGTTATGAAAAGGAAAGCTCCAACTCCCTCTCACCACTGGTTTTCTGTAGGCTCCAACCTACAGGAGGCTACTACCTCAATTCTGCAAGATACAACTTGCAACGAAGCTCCAACTCCCATCTATTTTCTGTAGGCTACAACCCACAAGAGGCTCCTACCTCAGCTAGCTACAACTAGACATATATCAAGCTACCACTTGATATGGAAGCACCAACTTCCTCACTCTACAATGAAATCATATGTTGATTTACCTGGCTATCAGCTCTATTTTTCTCCTCCTTCACTGTTTTCCTTCCAGCCTTCATATATTCTTTAAAACATCTCTGGATATTCATAGCTTCTCTATCTACTCCTTCTTCTTCTTCTACTATCTAACCTATTTATGCATATGAAAATAACGTAATTTACAGAGATCACCTCATAGTTGTTTGCATTCCATATGGGAATATGAAATGAACAGGTATGAATCTTTGCCTTCCACCTTTTCATTTTCTCACTCAGCACATTCAGGATGTTACAACACTATGTACTCATTTCAGTATCACATTGGAGTTTTTCTTTGCCTACAAAGACTTGCCTTTGCATCACAAACAATATAAAAATAAATAATACAATTACAGTTACAATCAATTATTTACTAACCATTTTAGTTTCTTAGCTTTGCTGAGCGTTTGTCCTCTTCTCACTAGCACATTTGGCCCAATTTCCGACGGCCAATTCGTCACTATTCCGACACGTAGGCATCCCAAGAGTGACACTTTGAGGCGGGGAAAAACGTGGTTAGCCATTACGTCGCAATTCCGACACTTCGATCAAGTGTTAGAAGAGTGACACATTTTCAACAAAGTGTCAGAAGAGCAACGTTAGAAAAGTGTCGGAAGAGCGACGTTCGCAAAGTGTTGGAAGAGCAACATTCGCAAAGTGTCGGAAGAGAGACATTAGAAAAGTGTTGGAAGAGTAATGTTAGCAAAGTTTCAGAAGAGCGACGTCTGCAAAGTGTCGGAAGAGCGACGTTAGCAAAGTGTCGGAAGAGCGATGTATGCAAAGTGTCGGAAGAGCGACATTCACAAAGTGTCGGAAGAGAAACGTTCGCAAAGTGTCGGAAGAGCGACATTTGCATAGTGTCAGAAGAGCGACGTTAGCAAAGTGTACAAGCATCGCAAGACTGACGAAACAAAAAATTTTAAAAAAAATATACATCGCTAGACCAACGGTTATAAGCGTTGGAAGACCAAAGAAATCAAAAATGTAAAACAAAATGATTGTCGCTAAAGCGACGGTTATAAACCATCGGAAGACCGACGAAACCAAAATATTTAAAAAAAAATGTAAACATCACTATAGCGACGGTGTTCCCAGAACATTTCAGTTTGCATTAGCTTTTGAAGAGGTTAACAGATCTGGTAAATTGATTACATTCTGTAACTGTAAACATTTGGTAGAACTTTTCTTCTTCTTGAAAAGCTCAAAAGGATCACTATTCAAAATTTTACTGAGTTAATATGGTTCACCGTTCTGCATATTAAATGTAAAAACTTAAAATGTGTACCAATTGGGCTACTTTTCAAATGGATGTGGAAAGTTGTTATATATGACATTAAATTGAAAGTAGAAGCCTCCTACTATCACTTTTCTTTGAATTAACTTCACTATTTATAGTGCACACATGAGCAAGTATTACAATGTCCAGGATAGCACCACCACAAATAAATCGAATGATTACTTTGCAATTACCCTTAGAAAATACATATTCAACAAGTTAACTCTGAACACAAAACACATCTTTATAATTTTCTTGAGCAAAGCATTTTTGGACAAAGTACAGGTTAGTTAGTTGATTTCACACACATTCATAGAGACTCACAATGAAGCACATATGGTTGAAACTTTTGATCAAATCAGATCTTAGCAACATAATTATCTAATGGGAAAATACAAACAGGCCTTCATGCCTGTGGGAGAATCCTCTCACCCTGGGAAGTCATCAAGAGCAGCAACTGTAACAAAACCTTTCAAAATAGTGGTTGTCTTTTCCCATATTGGAGTTAGAGCCTTACAATGACCACACCATTGTGCAAAAAACTCAACAATGACAGCCCTGTCAGAATTTAGAACCTACATAAAAAACAAAAGATTTGCATCTTCGTGAATAAACAATAACAAATATAATAACTTAGAATGCAGAGTACAAGAGGTATAATATCTAACAATGTTCAAAATTTCAGTAGAAATTATGAAAATGTAAAAGTATTATAATCCCTTTAATTGAGATGATCTTCCAACCCGACTCATCTGTCCAATTGGCCTTCAATTGCCAAATATTTATTTCTAGCAACCAAAATAATGGCTTAGGAACAAGTACATAAATAGGAAAGAGGTTTCCCAAAAAACTTTGAAAACTGATTCTTTCTTTGTGACACATTTCCAAGTGCCAACTTATTCAGGTCTAATATGGATTTATTTATAATTTCAAGTTACTGGAACAAACATATGGAATAAAGGAGGTCTTATACAAATGGAACAAACGTACATATGTTTCTTTTTTATTTTTTTATTTAATGAGCATCCACTCGGACCAAGAGGATCTAACAGACCATGATGACAACATAGCTAAAAATTTAGATCCTAGAGTATAAGATCTCTTGTTACCCGTTTCCTTATTTTTAGTTGTTATCTTGTCTTGGGAGCTTTTTCCGTTTCAGATAAGACATCTGAGAAGGAAGTGTTATCTGTCCTCCACTTGATTTTCTCTTTGAGATGAAATGATTGAGAGAGAGTGGTGTTGTCTTGTTCAAAGAGAATCTCTCAGATATGTCAATTAAACAGAACTTTAATGACATTTGATCCTAGTAAAAGATGATAGATGTCAACCACACTTTTGATTTGAGCTGGTGAATCTTAGGGCTCAAATAGGCAGCCACGTTCTCACCATGGCATGGGACTTCTGCATTCGTTGCTTACAATATCTTTATCAGTATGGCCTATACAATTTCTTCATTGTTATGTCCTACACAGCTGCTCACAATCTTACACACGAAACTCCAAATTACTCTTCCCTAAAATATCCACCTATATCACCTAAAGAGGTTTTTAATAGAAAAATGCATCAGTGTGTGCCCTAAAAACAATGTAAAACCTGCCTGTACAGATGTAGGCTCATTAACAGAATAAAGTTGTAGATAAATCAACTTCCAGCCTGCCACAAATAGACCGGGATCAACTAACAGATTATGCAACTTAGACTCAACACACAGAAAACATGGGAAACCCCCCCCTTTTTTCTTGAAAAATGTTGATCTCACCATGATAAGCTCTGATTGCAAGTTGAGGATAATGTTAAAAGGGTAATATCATAACAGAATTAAAATTCTCCCTCTAGTGATATATGTAATTGCCAAAATTTCCACATATGGCTTTATGGGGGCAATTATTTCCCATATAATCAAAATCACCGAGGATGATATTATCTTCCGCATTAACAAAATCACAGAGAACAATATCATAGTATGTGTCACAAACTCGGTTCCCATGAAAAACACAAAACTAGGGCATAGTTCAACTTCCTCTGACAGATAAAATATCGAGGAGAAAAATGGAGAGAATGCATACCTTGGACTTGAAATTTGAGCGAGTGAGTAGCAGCACATCTGAAGAGGGACCATACAGGGCTTCCACTGGTTGTGATATGCATAAAAAATTTATTAATAATGCCACACTAGCGCCCACTGAAAACTCTCGCAGACACCTAAACTTCTCCATTAGCACCATTGTAGCCACCTTGTCTCCCTTCTTAATAAGCTCCATAGGTGTTATAATTTCAACAGTACCCTTGTTAATCTTTGTGGGAATATTTAACACTTTTATATTATATAAAAAAACAATAAACCATACTTAAACACAAACTTTGACGAATATCCAAGCAAATTTGACAAGTATCTCATCATTTCGAATATATATTTTGGTAGTTAAATAGCGCAAGTAATATAGAGAATTTGAATGGGGTAAAACAAGGGATTTAAATACCAATCTGATTCTTCCAAAATAAGAGATAATTATTCTACGATCGATTTCTCTTCAGATCTCCCACATATTTCTGAACATCAAAAACCTTAGAACTCGAAATATCTCCACTAGCTACTATGGCTTTTGACCCGTTAATGGACGGTGGCCGCTTTTGGGTTTCAGAGTGTCCATGATTCCCAGCTTCTGCAAGAATCTGGAAAAATTAAGCATCATAGGGAAGAATGGAATCATGTAAAACAACAACAAAAAAGTACAGAAAAATGTTATAAAGAGTACCTAGGCATAATACATTTGTGGATCAAAATCAAAGCCATCATTCTGTTCAGAGATCGGAAATACGGGAGTAGTTGTCGAAGCCGTCATTTTTACTTAGGTTTGGTCAGAAAATCAAAAAACATTCCTCCTTTTCTTCTGGAGAATATGGGACATGGGAAAGAAGGCATAAAGGTCGAACAAGTGGAGTGGGAAAAAAAAATTGAATAGGTCGATTAAGAAATTTGAATAGGTCGAACAAGTGGAGCGGGAAAAAAAATTTGAATAGGCATAAAATCTAAAATTTGGTTTCACATAGTCCTAATTCTAAAATAAATCTACTTTCTAAATTAGACCCTTAAGAAAAAAAATCATATCCTAGTTTCTCGATTAGGAACAATGTTCAAATCAAACACCCTTGTGAAGAAGAATGCTAAGGGGTTTTAATTTTCTCCATTGTATTTTATTTATAAGATTATATCTAATCAATTCTAAATTGTACACAAAAGTGAAAAGTTAAGGAAGTCGAAAATTTTTTTCTAAAGTATGTAGGTTATTTGTATGTTTCCATACATAAAATGGGAACTTTCATTGGGGAGAACATCAACTCATTTCCTATGGTCATTCAACCATGTCAACGATTTTGGCTCTAGGAGGGTTGTATTGTATGAATGATAATAATAATATACATAATGATATGTCACACAAATTTTTTAGTGCATATTTTAATCCTATGCAAACTTTTTAAAATACAAATATTGATATTTAAAATTCTAATGTTCCATATATTGAACCATTATATGTTATTCCTAATGAATAAGTAAATAAATTATGTCAACATACCTAGACATATGCCCAAGAAATAAATAAGTTGTGGATTAATCCATTACTTTTATTTTGTTAGGTAATGTGAGTTTGGAGATGAGTTTCATGCCTAACATGTGATTTGAGTAGCCATGAACCAAGGGCTTTTAAACTGTCAAAATCACCTAGGGATCGCATCCAACCTAGGCCATACCATCCCTTAGCTTGACTGGAAATTTTCCCACATAGTTTCGAACCAATGATTTTCTCACCAGTGATTGTCTTAATAAAGCACCTTGTCATTGTCTATTTTACACCCCAAGGGATACTCCATTACATAGATGGAAGATAACTGCCAAAGATATCAATAAGAATAATACAATGATTATTGTATAAATGATAGAGGGCCTAATTGAGTTCACACTTGGTGAATATCTTCAACCCCTAAATGTTATCCCATCATCTCCTATTGCTTCATATGCTCATTCTTCAAACCCTTAAGTTTACTATAAGAGATGGAGAGAATACATTGGCAGATAATTTTGGATTATCAAAAATGCAGAAAATGGATGATGAGTTTGGTGGGGGGCCTAGGAAATTAATAGGCCATTTTTTCTCCTACAAAACTCTTTTTTCTACCCAAAATTCCCCGTATAGATATTGAGCTTCAAGATAAAAATCCCATAGACATGAAGAGTGTCATACGCCTTGTTAAAAATTAGTAAATGAAACTATGGATCTAACAAAGAACTCTAGAGAAGATACCTCTATTTAAATAACTTACAAACCATTTTGCAGAAAACAATTACTTCTTATCTTATATGTTCTTACAAACAAATATGAGAAGAATCCTAGCATAACTGGTGTGTAACTATAATTTCAGGAGTTACTTTAACCAATTTTAGAATATTCAGATCATTTAACCAAGTAATAAAAAAAGGATAGGGGGGTAAATTTAGGATGGGCACACTAGTGTTTTTTATGGTCCATTTCCGTACTCAGCTTGACATATTTTTGCAGTATGTCAGCTACATCTCTTATATGTACTATCTTCAACATCGAACAATGAATATATATCTTGTCATTTTCCAACATTGAAAAATCAGTTTTCTCCAGGTGAATTTTCGTAGGGGTGGAGTTAATGCGACTTATCTAGTCATTGTTGTTCAAACATTGTATGTAATAAGAGCGGGCCCACTGGTTGTATTGTAAATTAAAGAATGAAGTTTTTCACAAGTGACCAAAATATCATCTACTATATCATATAATTTTTCTATGTTTGGTATACATGGTAATAATGGCATTACCCACAAACACATGAGACCCTCATAACCAATAACTAGTTATCTAAAAATCAAATGTTTCCAATATGATCAATTAGAGTTGAAGGATTCTCCTAGGAGGTCAATATGTTGGTTTGGGGTGTTATTTCAGCCTCATATACTTAGTGGTTAAGGGCTTCAAGGGTAAAGGGTTAAGTTCCAAGGGATTTAGGGTCAGAGGATTTAGTGGTTAAGGACTTAAGATTTAGGGTATTTAGGTGTTTAAGGGATTAGAAATTAATTAAGGTGTTTAAGGGTGAAGGATTGGGGGTTAAGAGTCACAGGTTAAGAGGATAAGGAGTTATGGCTTACAAGGTTCATGGATTATAGCTAGTTAGGGGTTATTTTATTAATATTTAATGAGTCAAGGGGTTTATGGGTTATGAGTTATGAGTGTAGGGGTTAAGGGATTATGGTTTGGGGGTTAAGGGGATATGGAATTCAATGGCTATGGGTTAAGGGCTTATGGTTTGTGATCATTGGACTCCTAATCCCTGACTTATCACCACTATTGGGGGTTCCCCTATCGATTTCTCTCGCTACCTTCCCTCTAGGTCCCCTAGCCCCTTATATGAAATTAGGTCCCAAGCCCCCTTCTAGTCATTCTCTAATGCTAATATTATAGATAATAGTAAACCATGCTTGCACCTCTAAATTATACCCATCCATGCAACCCTTATTTCCCCTTGACCAATTATTTCACATTCCCCAAGGCATAAATCAAATATTTGGATGTATCTTGGATGACTTGTCACATTCCATGACTAGCTTCACACATGAATAGGAATACCCATCATTTAAGAATTTTTTGGAGGGTTTTAAAGGCATAGTCAAGGGCCACATTTACAAAAAAAGAGAATTTTATAAGTATATGTTAGATGGATTAAGGACTATAGGGTTGTTGACAAGGAAAAAATTCCACCTTGCGCCCTCAACCAAAACGACCTGATCCAAACGGGTTTGGGCGGGCGCCCTCAAACGAAATGACACGGAGCGCTTGACCAAACGAAGGCACAAGGGAAAAAATGGCAGACAGGCCACATGAACATGCACAAGGCACCCTACATGCCGTCACAACTTAGCAAATTTGATATAGCTGGCCTCAAATGAAACGACCCGACCCGAACGCATTTGGGCGGGCGCCCTGACACGACGCGCACGACCGAACGAAGGCACAAGGGAGAAAACAGAAAACAGGCCACACGAACATGCAAAAGGCACATGTGTAGTCACAACTTAGTAGATTTGATATGGTCACCCTCAAACAAAACGACCCGACCCAACCTGAACGTGTTTGGGTAGGCACCCTCACACGGTGCGCCCGACCAAACGAAGGCACAAGGGAGAAAATGGAAAACGGGCCACACGAACGTGCACAGGGCACCCATGCATTCACAACTTAGAAAATTTGATATGGCTTCCCTCAAACAAAATGACCCAACCTAAACGCGTTTGGGCAGGCGCCCTCACACGGCGCGACACAACACGCACGACCGAACGAAGGCACAAGGGAGCAACCGACAAATGGGCCGCACGAATGTGCATAGGGCACCCGTGCGGTCACAACTTAGAAAAATTGATCTGGCCACCCTTAAATGAAACGACCCGACCCAAATGCGTTTGGGCAGCCATCCTCAACCGAAACGACCTGACCCAAACGTGTTTTGGCGGGCGCCCTCAACCGAAGCGACCCGAACCGAATGAGTTTGGGCGGGCACCCTCAAACGAAATGACATGGCGTGCCCAACTGAACGAAGGCACAAGGGATAAAATGGAAAACGGGCTACACGAACGTGCACAAGGCACCTGTGCAATCACAAATTTGAAAATTTGATATGGTCGCCCTCAAATGAAACCACTCAACCTAAACGCGTTTGGGAGGGCACCCTCACACAGCATGACATGGTGTGCATGACTGAAGGAAGGCACAAGGGATAAAATGGAAAATGGGCCACAAAAACGTGCAAAAGGCACCCGTGCAGTCACAACTTAGCAAATTTGATATGCCCACCCTCAAACGAAATGACCCGACACGACCTGAACACGTTTGGGAAGACACCCTCACACGTTAACCATATTGAATGAAGGCACAAGGGAGAAAACAGCAAACGGGCCGCACGAACGTGCTAAAGGCACCCATGCGGTCACAACTTAGAAAATCTGATACGGCTGCCCTTAAATGAAATTTAAAAAATAATAATAATATTGAAGATATTTAAAATGTCAGTACTCCTAAATGTCGGTATTCCGACAGTTGTGCCCTCAACGTCGCAAGACCATTGGTATCCTTAAACGTCACAAGACCGACAAAGGTCTCCTTCAATGGCTATGGGTTAAGGGCTTATGGTTTGTGATCATTGGACTCCTAATTCCTAACTTATCACCACTATTGGGGGTTCCCCTATCGATTTCTCTCACTACCTTCCCTCTAGGTCCCCTAGCCCCTTATATGAAATTAGGTCCTAAGCCCCCTTCTAGTCATTCTCTAATGCTAATATTATAGATCATAGTAAACCATGCTTGCACCTCTAAATTATACCCATCCATGCAACCCTTGTGTCCACTTGACCTATTATTTCACATTCCCCAAGGCACAAATAAAATATTTGGATGTATCTTGGATGAATTGTCACATTCCATGACTAGCTTCATGCATATTCTATCTTCACGCATGAATAGGAAATGGAATTCCCATCATTCAAGAATTTTTTGGAGGGTTTTCATGGCATATTTAAGGGCCACATTTACAAAAAAAGAGCATTTTATAAGTATATGTTAGATGGATTAAGGACTATAGGGTTGTTGACAGGGAAAAAATTCCACCTTGCCAACAAGGGGGAATTAATCACCTAATCGTAGGTCCCAACTAGACCTGCTCTCGTTTTGAATGGCCAATCCCAACAGGTTTTAAGGACTATTATAAAGGTTAGGGGAATAATGTGTTAGTGGTTAAGGGATTATGGATTAGGGGCTTAGGGGTTTGATGAATAGGAAATTACGGGTTAGAGGTTTAGGGTTTAGGGGTTAGGAAAATAATGAGTTAGTGGTTAAGGGGTTAGGGGTTTGGGGGTTAGGGGTTAGGGGATTTAGACACATTTAGGAGTTTCCTTGGGCGGCCTCACACGACATGACCTGACCAGACCCGACCCGACCTGACCCGCCTGACTGTGTTTCCTTGGGTGCCCTCACAATATGGCACGACCTGAACGCATTTCCTTGGGCGGCATCACACGACTCGACCCAACCCACCCAAACGAGTTTCCCTGGGTGCCCTCATGACACGGCCCGACATGACTTGACTCAGTCGGACATGTTCCTTGGGTGCCCTCACATGACCTGACCTAACCCGACCCACTCAAACATGTTTCCTTGGGCGTCGTCATGGTAAAACGCAACCCGACCCAACCCGACCCTCCCGAACGTGTTTCCTTAGGCGCCCTCACAGTATGGCATGAACCAAACCGACCCAACCCGAACGCGTTTCCTTGGGCTCCATCACACAACTCGACCTAACCCAACCTACCCGAACTTCGAAGGCACGAGGGAGAAAATGACAAACGGATCACACGAACATGCACAAGGCACACAGGAAGTTACAACTTAGCATTTTTTATACAACCTCTCGTAGACAATCCAACTTGAACACGTTTCCTATGGCACCCTCACACGGCATGACCCGACCCGCCCGAACAAAGAGCACACGAGGGAGAAAACGGAAAAAGGATTGCACAAACATGCACAAGAAACATAGGCAGTCACAACTTAACATTTTTTATATGAACACCCTCACACGACCCAACCCAACCCGACCCAACCCGCCCGAACGTGTTTCCTTGGGCGGCCTCACACGACATGACCTAACCAGACCCGACCCGACCCAACCCACTCGAACGTGTTTCCTTGGGCGCCCTCACAATATGGCACGACCTGACCTGACCCGACCCAAACAAGTTTCCTTGGGCAAAATCACACGACTCGACCCGACCCACCCAAATTATGCATTTCCCTGGGTTCCCTCATAACACGGCCTGACATGACCTAACCCAGTCGGACATGTTCCTTGGGCGCCCTCACATGACCTGACCTGACCCGACCCACTCAAACATGTTTCCTTGGGTGCCCTCATGGTACAACACAACCCGACCGACCGAATGCATTTCCTTGGGCGCCCTCACAGTATGGCACAACCTGACCCGACCCAACCCGAACGCATTTCCTTGGGCTCCATCACACAACCCGACCTGACCTGACCTACCCAAATGTTGAAGGCACGAGGGAGAAAATGAAAAACAGGTCACATGAATGTGCACAAGGCACACAGGTAGTCACAACTTAGAATTTTTTATACAACCTCCCTTAGACGATCCAACTCGAACACATTTCCTATGGCACCCTCACACAGCACAACCCGACCCACCTGAACAAAGGGCACACGAGGGAGAAAATGGAAAAAGGATCAAACAAACGTGCACAAGAAACATAGGCGGTCATAACTTAGCACTTTTGATACGACCACCCTCACACGACCCAACCCAACCTGACCCAACCCGCCCGAACATATTTCCTTGGGCGGCCTCACACGACACGACCTGACCATACCCGACCCGACCCAACCCGCCCAAACATGTTTCCTTGGGCACCCTCACAATATGGCATGACCTAACCTAACCCAACCCAAATGTGTTTCCTTGAGCGACATCACACGACTCGACCCGACCCACCCAAATTACGCATTTCCCTGGTTTCCCTCATGACATGGCCCAACATGACCCGACCTGACTCGACCCGCTGCTCGAACATGTTTCCTTGGGTGCCCTCACGGTACAACACGACCCGACCCGACCCGACCCCCCTGAATGTGTTTCCTTGGGCGCCCTCACAGTACGGCACGACCTGACCCGACCCGACCCGAATGCGTTTCCTTGGGCTCCATCACACGACCCAACCCGACCTGAAAGCATTTCCTTGGGCTCCATCACATGACTCGACCTGACCCACCCAAATTACGTGTTTCCCTGGGTGCCCTCATGACACAGCCTGACATGACCCGACCCGGTCGGACATGTTCCTTGGGCTCCCTCACATGACCTGACATGACCTAACCCAGTGCTCGAACATGTTTCCTTGGGTGCCCTCACGATACAACACGACCCGACCCGACCCGACCCGACCCGCCCGAACGTGTTTCCTTGGGCGCCCTCACAGTATGGCACAACCCAACCTGACCCGACCCAACCCAAACACGTTTTCTTGGCCCTCCACAACACGACCCGACCCAACCCGACCAGCCCGAACGCGTTTCCTTGGGTGCCCTCACAGTATGGCACGACCTGACCCGAACACATTTCCTTGGCTCCATCACACGACCTAACCTGACCTGACCTGCCCGAACGTCGAAGGCACAAGGGAGAAAATGACAAACGGGTCACACAAATGTGCACAACACACACAGGCAGTCACAACTTATCATTTTTGATACAACCTCCCTTGGACGATCCAACTCGAACATGTTTCCTATGGCGCCCTCACATGGCACGACTCGACCCGCCCGAACAAAGGGCATGCGATGGAGAAAAAGGAAAAATGATCACAAAAACATGCACAATAAACATAGGCAGTCACAACTTAGCATTTTTTATACGACCACCCTCACACGACCCAACCCAACTCAACCCGACCTGCCCGAACGCGTGTCCTTGGGCAGCCTCACACGACATGACCTGACTAGACCCGACCCGACCAACCCACCCGAACATGTTCTTTGGGTGCCCTCACGATATGGAATGACCTAACTCCGACCCAACCCGAACGCGTTTCCTTGGGCGCATCCCACCACCCGACCCGACCCGCACCAATGCATTTCCCGGGTGCCTCATGACACGTCTGACACAACCGTGCCTTGGCCAGTTAGGAAAATATAATTTGTGCGTATCGTGAGACTAAAACCGTAGAAACAACACTTGAATCACTTTCAGATTATAGGATCTAGCCCTCCTGAATCCGGATAGGTATCTCTCCTATAAAGTGCAAAGATTGATTTATCTTTAAAGCTTCAGGGTATGATATTAGGCTAGTTATTAAGAGCAAGGGTTTTTGTTTTTTTTGTATGCTTGAGCATCATTAGTAGTTGAGTGGAAATTCCTAAATGCAAAGAGTTTCAAAGGTATGAAGTTGCAAGCAATCAGAACAAGCTTTGGCTGATTAGATAGATATAAAGCTAGTTTTTAGTCCATTGGGCTATGAAGTCATAATAGGGCTTTCATTGTGCAACAATTTCAAGAGTGTTCCAAGGGGTAAGTCATCTATATCACAAGATATTTGAGATTAAATGATGGAATGGAAACAATAAAAGTGTTGAAGGGGTGGAAACAGACACTAATTTCAACTAGGATTTAACAATATGTCCTAACAAGAAAATCCTTTTAAGTAACTGTTTAAAACTGGCCAAAGGGTAGGGCTCCCCATAAACCTATTTGGGCAAGCTCGTATTAAACCTATCTCAATAGAAAAAAAATCCAGTAATCCGCACAATTACTTTCAGAAAGGATGAAAACACATAATATAAACAAAGTATAGCATAAGATCAGATAAAATACTTTTAAATCTAGTCTGATTTCAGCATACACTTAGGGAAACTTTCAGAATTTACCTTTGGAGAAAGAAGCTAGAAAACAGGGCACACCATCACTTTTCTAGTCTAACTTTACTAAGCAAATAATGAAAATAACATTCAAGAACAATGTTTAAAGTAAACAGTAGTACGAGGGAATGCCAGCATTCCTAACTGCTTGAACTATATTGAATCATTCTTAAATAAAAAATTTAGAGGAAAACATTGAGATAAAGCTTATTAGTCAGAGAAGGGTACTGTAAACAGTAAATCCTAACTCTATGCTTGATGTTCTTTATCAAAGAATAATGGACAATATGGCATACATGAAAGGGAAAACAATTAACACAGAAAGAAGCACTTCACCAGTGATATAGACCAGGATCCCAAGAAACAGCTTGTATATTGATGTCAAACCAGTTACAATATTCAAGTACAATGTTTTAGTTCAGTAATCATCTTCACTTCTCAACCTAACTTATTTAATCACAAGCAGAGCTTCAAGAGCCTTTGAACACTATTTACAAGTATAAAGTTTCAAGCACAAGTATATTTCAAAGTTCTGCAACCAACCCTTTACAATGAGCTCCTCAATATGATTTTATAGGAAAATGAGGAGGTTGAAGAGAGAAAAGATCTATGGGTTCAATTAATACAGTTAATGCTTCTCAGCCTTTAAGGGGCTCAATGGAGAAGTTTACAAATATTTCCTTTGTATTAATTGTTTTACATTAAGTATTAAACTTGATGGAAGCTTTTGTTGACTTTAAGGCTCTGTGTCATCTTTGCAATAACTCTGTTTGGCTTGGAATAACTGCTCAGCTGTATTGAGGAAAATATCCTATGTCCTTGTCATTACTCGGCCTCTGTTGAATGCTTTGAGGCTACAGGTGGCTCTGGTAGCTGATAGGAATCAATTAGCCTCTGATGTGGCAGTGGAGGCATTCTTTGTATGATAGATATTATTGATTTTCTTTAAACATTGTTAATTGGATTTAATTCTGTGTTTAATTGAGTGGATTAGGCTTTTGATTTTCGATCTTAGCCGTAATCCACCCAAACTGTGTAATTAATCTTTAATTCTTCATCTCTGGTTTGATTGGGTCTTCAACACTGATACTCTTTGTTTCAATTATGCATTGTTGTGTCTTGTTGATGTGCAGGTGTACAAAGGGTTCATATGGCATCGGTGCCCATGATACACTAATGAAACGTGGCATTGAACCCTGTAGATGGCTTCTCTTTTATGAAGAAAGGTGTGGGGATTGTCATCCCCAGCCTTTGGTTTTTCTTCAATATAATGGAAAAACCATTAAAACCTGCATAAGACAATAAAAGTTAATAAATCTTGTGTTTCTTTGGGTAAGACTGCTTTGGAGGTTTTGGTTAGGAGCATGGTCATTGGATGAGAGCATCCAATGGTGGAGATGGTCCGTAAAGGTTAAAAGGAGAGTGGTTAATGAACAAGCGGTGGAGGATTAAGTCACATCCATTGATCCATGTTGAATCAACGGACGAGATTGGTTGTGAACAAATAATGTGAAGGGGTCACATTATCGGAAAATGAAAGGAAAACAAAGGAAATAGATGAAAAATCCTTTGGGCAGAGGAAAAAGGTTAAGAATTGAAATTGGGGTTTCGACAATAACCTGGGCCGTCATATGAGATTGGCCCAGGAGATCAATGGTGGAGATCACTCATTGAAAGCCCTTAGTGAAGGCGAAGGGTGATGGTGTAATGGGAGATTAGATGTGAGCCGTTGATCTACAAAGATCAACGGAGGGGAGCCAGTGCGATAAAACATAATATAAAATGAGGAAATTGGTTTTAGATGAGAAAACCAGCAGTATTGCATAGCAGAAGGGCAGGAAAGCAGTTTTAGCTTTTTGGACGCAATATGCGTCAGAGGCTGACATGTGGCCTTTAAATACTGCCTATATCGCGTGATTTTGGGAAATTAACACTCATGCTCAAATTTACGGGAAAATGCGCGTCTGTCGTCAGATCTGGGGTCTTAGATTTGACGGCTATGGAAAGAGCACGATGACAGATAGGTTCGTGGGCGATAAAATGTGGGGCAGGGGAAGGCGGTATTAACCTGGGCCGTTGGATCAAAATATGAACGGCGGAGATTAAATCTAGAGGTTGAATAAAATAAAATACGAAGCGAAGAAAATTTCAGTAAGGGCCATTGATCTGTAGAGATCAACGGCTGTGATTTGGCAAAAAAACATTATAAAGTGGGGTGTATGCTTTTAAGCCAAGGTCGGGAGGATTGATCTGGGTCGTCGGATCTTGACACGTTGACGGCCCAGATGTAATCAGAGCCTTGCGATCAGCGGGGGCAATGGACAGGGGAGTGCTGATGTGATTGGCTGCGGGTCGTCAATCTGCAGATCAGATCGATGGTGGAGGATGAATCGGGGACCGCCAATTGGAGTTTTGCGAAAATAATAA
This sequence comes from Pinus albicaulis, assembly GCA_034641835.2. Lineage (NCBI taxonomy): Eukaryota > Viridiplantae > Streptophyta > Pinopsida > Pinales > Pinaceae > Pinus > Pinus albicaulis. Next base: position 48,900 of record JAXQQM020061529.1, read on the forward strand.
GTGCGCCCATTGAAAACTCTCGATGCGAGAATGCGTGGGCCGTTGATTGGTCGAAGATCAACGGTGGGGGAAGGGTTCAACCAATGAACGGCGGGCCCCTTTATAATATAAAAAAGGAAGACTTTAATTAGAAACAAAGGTTTATTGGCTTTGGGGTGGGATATATGTATGAGGTTAAGCGCCCGTCTGCGGGTCCTGTGGATATGTGGAAAAGCAAAGGGACCGGGGTTTATATATATAAGGGCCAATCGGAATCGGGAGGAAGGAGTGGGCTTTTCAATCTACCCATTAACAAATCTCCAATGCGAGATCTTATTTACCATTGATCGGTTCCTAAGATCAATGGTTCTTCTCCTTTTAAAACAATGAAATAGCGGATTTCCTTTATAACATAGAAAAATGGGTTTTATAATTTTTACAAAGGAAAATAACATTGGGGATGGGTTCTTTTATGGGTCCAGCACCCGATTGCGGGGCCACTATTTCATAGGGAAAGAAAAAGCCCGAGGCTTATATGTATAAGGGCCAATCGACATCGGAAGCAAGGTGAGGGTCTTTCAATCTACCCATTCGAAAATCTCCGATGCGAGACTTTATTCATCGTTGATCGGGTTTTTAGATCAATGATATTTATCATATAATAACATGAACCGACGGGTTTAGACCAAAACTTAGAAAATGGGTTTTTAACAAAATGCAAAGGGAATTTTGTATCGGGAAGGTTTATATAAAAATTTAAGTGCCTGATTGCAGGCTCTTAGGTTTTTATGAAGTGGAAATGGGATCGGGGGGTTATATTCAAAGGGTCAATCGCATCGGAGGTTTCGTAAAAGCAAAAATACTTGTGCGCATGAATTGTTTCCAATGCGATAAGCACTAGAAGGGTTTAGTGCCTAGTTCTAGAGTGTGGGCATATGTGAGGAAGTGGTTTAGGGCTCAGCCCAAAGGGGCTTAAGACTTAACACAAAAAATGTATTTTTTATGAAATTTTGAATGTTTTTTGATGGATTTGGGGGTTTCGGCAAGGTTCAAAAGTGAGTTTAAACCTTGTAAAAAGGGATTTTATGAAGGGAAGAAAGGAACACATGAAAAATAGAAGAATTTCATGGGGGAAAAGGGAATAAAATGAAGATTAGTTTTGAGTGGAGGGAGGGGAAAAATGGAGTTTTGCAGCGGTCTTTTCTTCATGGAAAATAGCAGAATTTCTGAATTCGAAAGGGAGACAGCAGTGAAGATTAAACAGAGGGCATGATGTCTTCATAAGGCTTCAAGAGATAACAATTTTTTGAAATAAAACTTGTTTCTTGAAGGCTTCAAAAAATGTTTTAGCCACCATTTGGTATGACAAATTTTATAGGTGGCTAACAGGTCGGTCATGTTCCTTACGCGCCCTCACATGACCCGACCTTACCCGACCCGCTCGAACATGTTTCCTTGGGTGCCCTCACGGTACAACATGACTCGACCCGACCTGACCCAAACGCATTTCCTTGGGCGACATCACACGACCCAACCCGACTCGACCTGCCTCAACGTCGATGGCACGAGGGAGAAAACGATAAATGGGTCACATGAACATGCACAAGGTACAAGGGTGGTCACAACTTAGCATTTTTTATATGACCTCCTCACACGATTTGACCCAAACGAGTTTCCTATGGAACCCTCACATGGCACGACCCGACCCGCCCGAAAAAAGGGTGCACGAGGGAGAAAACAGAAAATGGATTGCACAAACGTGCACAAGCAACATGGGTGGTCACAACTCAACATTTTTTATACGACCACCCTCATACGACCTGACCCACCCGAACGAAGGATGCACGAGGGAGGAAACGGAAAAGGGATCGCACAAATGTGCACAAGCAACATGGGTGGTCACAACTTAGAATTTTTTATACGACCACCCTCATACGACCCGACCCAACCTGACCTAACCCGCCTAAACATGTTTCCTTGGGCAACCTCACACGACCGCACGACTTGACCCAACCCGACCCGACCTCACTCGACCTGCCCGAACGTGTTTCCTTGGGTGCCCTTACAATACAGCATGAACCAACCTGACCTAACCCGAACATGTTTCCTTGGGCGCCATCACACGACTCGACTTGACCCGAACGAATGTGTTTCCTTAGGCGGCCTCACATGACACGACCCAACCAGAGCCAACTCAACCTGCCCAAACACGTTAGGGCACCCTCATACGACCCAAAACATTGTTCCTAAACCATAAACCCGATCAAACGACCCGACACATTTTTCCTAAATCCTAAAATATAACTCCCAAACATTGTTCCTAAACCCTAAACCCTAAGATTGTTCCTAAACACTAACACTTTCCTCCTAAACGTCGCAATACCGACACTTGTCTGCAAACCATCGCAATACTGACACTTGTCTAAATTGTCGCAATACTGAAACTTATCTCCAAACGTCCCAATACCAACACTTTTCTCTAAAACGTCACAATACTGACACTTGTCTCAAAATTGTCGCACTACCAACACCTATCTCAAAACTTCGCAATTCTGACACTTCTCTCTAAAATGTCGCAATACTGACACTTTTTTCCAAACCGTCGCAATAGTAAAACTTGTCTCAAAACTGTTGCAATATCGACACTTAGCTCAAAACGTTGCAATTTCGACACTTCTCTCTGAAACGTCACAATACTAACACTTTTGTCCAAACCGTCGCAATAGTGACACTTTTCTCCAAACGTCGCAATAGTGACACTTTTCTCCAAATGTCGCAATACCGACACTTGTCTCCAACCATCGGTATAGTGACAATTGTGGGCGGGATTTGAAAATTTGATAAAAATTGGGGAAATTTCCGACAATACGTCAAAAGTGTCGAAACTAAAGTGTCGAAATTTTGACCAAATGTACTAGTGATTTCCATGCATTAAGATCTAGTTGTTGTTTTTTTTTTTTGTCTTTTCTGTTTCTGCAATTATATTGCAACTTTGCTACATAACTACCCCTTTATTTTGTTTCTCGATTCTTTTCCTTCTGTGTTCAACCTTTTTCGTTTGCTTTACTACCGCAACATTTTTCAACACGAGTTCCTGATCCTTTGTTATGCGTTCATGCCATTCTTTTGTGACCTGTGTGATATGGCCCACATAAAACTCTTTATAACACAGCGAAGTCAAATTTTGGCGTTTGTTCCACATACATACATTTACCAATCAAAACAACTTATTAATGTACATACTTATAGAAAATAATTTATAATATGGCGCATATGACATACACAGAACAAGGGCTATTGGGTCCCACGGTACTTTGAACCAATCACAATTCATCACAAACCTTTTCCCGCTAGTTTCCAACTTTACAATTAGCGATATACCATAAAACCATGCGATCTGCGCTTGTGAGCGATGCTACAACATGGACTCCCTTCACGCATCATGTCACTTGAACCTTACCACATAGCAACTAAAATAACATTTCTTGTG